>JAWPHD010009122.1:0-107437 GCA_037043455.1 Cyrtodaria siliqua
ATGTTCTAGGGTTTCAGTATCATTTTACTACAACATGCAGGTATTGATATGTTCTATGGTTACCGTACCATTTTACTAGAACACGAAGGTATTGATATGTTCTAGGATTACAGTATCATTTTACTAGAACACGTAGGTATTGATCTGTTCTAGGGTTACAGTATCAATTTGCTAAAACATGTAGGTATTGGTATGTTCTAGGGTTAGAGTATCATTTTACTAGAACACGTAGGTATTGATATGTTCTAGGGTTACAGTATCATTTTACTAGAACATGTAGGTATTAGTATGTTCTAGGGTTACAGTGTCATTTTACTAGAACATGTAGGTATTGATATGTTATAGGGTTACAGTATCATTTTACTAGAACATGCAGGTATTGGTATGTTCTTGGGTTACCGTATCATTTTATTAGAACACGTATGTATTGATATGTTCTAGGGTTACAGTATCATTTTACTAGAACATGTAGGTATTGATATGTTCTAGGGTTACCGTATCATTTTACTAGAACACGTAGGTATTGATATGTTATAGGGTTACAGTATAATTTTACTAGAACATGTAGGTATTGATATATTCTAGGGTTACAGTATGATTTTACTAGATCACGTAGGTACTGATATGTTCTAGGGTTACAGTGTCATTTTACTAGAACATGTAGGTATTGGTATGTTCTAGGGTTACAGTGTCATTTTACTAGAACATGTAGGCATTGGTATGTTCTAGGGTTACCGTACAATTTTACTAGAACACGTAAGTATTGATATATTCTAGAGTTACAGTATCATTTTACTAGAACACGTAGGTATTGATATGTTCTAGGGTTACAGTATCATTTTATTAGAACATGTAGGTATTGGTATGTTCTAGGGTTACCGTACCATTTTACTAGAACACGTAGGTATTGATATATTCTAGAGTTACAGTATCATTTTACTAGAACACGTAGGTATTGATATGTTCTAGTGTTACAGTATCATTTTATTAGAACATGTAGGTATTGGTATGTTTTAGGGTTACATTGTCATTTTACTGCAACATGTAGGTATTGATATGTTCTAGGGTTTCAGTATCATTTCACTACAACATGTAGGTATTGATATGTTCTAGGGTTACCGTACCATTTTACTGGAACACGTAGATATTGATATGTTCTAGGGTTACAGTATCATTTTACTAGAACATGTAGGTATTGATATGTTCTAGGGTTACCGTACCATTTTACTAGAACACGTAGATATTGATATGTTCTATAGTTACAGTAGCATTTTACTAGAACATATAGTTATTGATATGTTCTAGGGTTACAGTATCATTTTATTATTATGTAGGTATTGGTATGTTCTAGGGTTACAGTGTCATTTTACTAGAACATGTAGGTCTTGATATGTTCTAGGGTTACAATATCATTTTACTAGAACATGTAGGTAAGGTCAGGTTGTATTTATACCGTATGTACGTGTACGATTTTCGTGTACATTTATCAGTCTATTGTTGAGATCGATTGATGTGATAACAGTGTAGAGGACATCACAATCAACCACAGAGGGCTTTAATTTAGTCATTTAAATGTGTAATTATTCTAGTTTTACCTCTTGTCATCTATTATCCATTAAGTAATTCCAAAGTTTATTAATCATTTAATGCTTTGTAGCAATGATGTATGTAATTACATCTAGCAAGTATACTCTATTTTATGGTTATTATTGATGAGTATACTTTGTTAACCTTGGTTAAGCTTTATGGCGGCTCCGCATTTTCAATTTCTTTTGTTTTCTTACTTAATTTTTGATTTGGTGGTTCCACTACTCCGGCCGATAAATGGCTCTGGGTATTGTTTAACCACTTACCGGATATGTTGTCTGCTTTTTAATTTAGTCCTTTGGCTGTTACTTGTGATACGCAGGCTTCATAAACGCTGCTCCCAACTAAATTCCATTATGTTTATTTCGCTCTTCGGGCCATTTAATTTTATTAGATACTGGGACCATACGCCGTACGATATGGGGATGCATATAACTCCATGTCCACCGCCGTATGCATGCCATCTGTGTACTATTGATTTAAGGAATATAGAGTTCTGCTCAACCCGGGGCTAGAGGGCGTGAGCGGTAGCTAGCATATTTCACTACCGCTCACGAACAGTCTCAATCAAACCGAGACTACAATATTTCGTATGTGTCGTGCTCGGCCGTTTCCAAAGGTCCATCATCATACTTTTTTTTTAACATTTTACATAGTTAAATTATTAACTTTACGACTGACAGGTAAATCAATAATCAAATAAGGGAAATTAGGAAATGAGAAGTGATTAATTATTATGTTGTTCAAGAATAGTTACATAATTAAATCCATAAAGGTATAATTCAGTGCCTTCCCGGGGATTCTTTAAGGAATATTTGAATTTTGCGCGTGACAGGGGTCGATTTCGCCAGGAGCTGGTGAACATGAAATTACGATTAAAGACACGCCTTCAAAGCGGCATGCGATTTAAGTAAGGGTCAGTAGCTATAATACATAGCAAACTAGACTGTGAAGACTTACATATACATCTAGCTGTATTAAGGTTAAAGTCTCTACTTTTACGAAGTCACAAAATTAGGTGTAGATAGTAGTTGTGAGACCTGGATTCTGTACTAGTCGTATATCAGTCAATATCCATTATTCTGAACCTTGTGATAACCTCTGTGGAGATATGACGGTTATCATGCCCGAAAACTATGTCGATTGTCTATAATCTGTACTTGGTCTCCTATTCTGGTGGTACAGACATCGTCGCTAGTGTGTTATCAGTATACAAGTGATGGCGTGATGTCCATTTAACAGCTGTTATCAATTTCCCTTTGAGGCTATGTTCAAGTTATCAATTCAGTGTTTTCTGCATCACCTGAACAAATCAGAATGTTATAATATGAAACGTATATTTAATTTCACTATTCCGTATTTAGATGTGAAATTTCTTTTGCAGCTTATTTAGTTTGCAAACAAATATTATTAGGCTACACGTTCAATATCATGGACTACTGACTAGTAACTCGATATTTTACAATAAGATGGCAGTTGTGATAAGCTAGATATTTTTCGAGTTTATTCGTCATTTTAATCATATCTGTATATGTTTCAGGTTCTTTCAAGCAATAGGCAAATAGAAAATCTCGTAACAATTTTAAATAATAATCTCTATAAATTTCATCTTTTCTTACTTTTTTCCGTTGCCACCGATGTAATAGGAGAGTATTTTACACTCTGACTTGTATGAAGACATGTTAATACATACGCAAGATTGATTTTGTAGATTTTTTGAAACGTAGTCATTGCTTTTTATCCTTGCCCTTGATCTTCGGTAACAGTACGACACTCACTCAAGAAGCGTCGTTTTTCAATACGCAGTCTAGTTACCAGCAAAATCGATGCTGTCTACAGTAGGACGCAGTCAAGTTACTAGGACGCTGTCTAGTTACCAGCAAAATATATGCTGCCAGTAGTCGGACGCGATCTACTAACCACCAAAATCGAGCCCTGTCCCAATTTGGGTAAACTGATTTTTAGACTTTTTTTAAAGTGTTTTTTTATGTTTTTGCTACGTAATATTGAAAATGTGGACACGTTCATACAAGACGGTGTGTCCACATGTTAAAAAAATATCAAAAAATGATTGTATTGCCATGTTTAACCGTTTTTAGACCAAGACGTATTTGACCATTTTCCGAAATTGACCCTTTTTAAAAACAATATTTACAACATCGATCGATCATTCTGGAAATAGTCTATGATTCTGGAGGAGACGAAACATAAAACATGTAACACTAATACAAGTCTAGTGTAACTGCGTCAATAAAATTACCTTCATGGATCGTTTTATGTTCGAAATACGCAATTTATGTTAAAGGGACACACGGCAATCTTCAAGTATTTGAAATGGGTGTCTCGATTTATATATCCAGTATCATTTTTACTTTTACCCTGGTTACATTTAAATAAATCTAATTTTAAAAATTCGCTATTTCGTCTTATTATACCATAAGTTTTTATATATTACTGGTGCAATACTATCAAAAAATAATAATATGCAAAAACAAATGGCTTAATACAATGCCTATAATTAACGTTAATTATTGAACAAATGCAATTTATGTAGAAAAACTAACGGGACGCCGCTAGTTTTTAAAAAGTCAGGATTGCCATGTGTCCCTTTAACAATTGCACTTTTTTCTATTTCTCTGACGCGGCCATCTTAGCAGACAACATCGAGGTAAAAGGTCAGAAGTATGCAACAATTGTTTTGATTGGTCAATTTAAACTAATAAGCGCGCGCTAACATTCTGGTTTACGAACCATAATCTCGATGAATGAACTATATCGCTTCTGCAAGGGACGCAGTTAGCAATTTTATGAATGAAATGAATGCCTTTACAACTGTGTCATTACAAGGACATAGGCCTAGTTCGTAGAAAATATTCATGGCACGTTTACTACTGTGGTGTGTTCTGATATTTCCTTATAACTACACAAAGAGCTATATTTCCGTATAAAATATTTTCATTCCCTTCAGATACTGCAACCTTGATAGAATAACTTTTTAAATTGAGATAATTTAAATTATTGTTTCATTCCCTTCAGAACTTGCAACATTGACTAAATAGCTGTCAATGGACACATGTTTTTTTATTCTCTTCAGAACTTGCAGCATTCGACTAAATATGTTCTTTATTGAGAAATATTATGTTTCATTCCCTTCAGAACTTGCAACATTGACAACATCTAGATATTTTTTTCATTCCCTTCAGAACTTCGAACGTGTCCAGATTAAAAAACAACACCAAAATGCATAATTCACCAACACGATCTGTATCCACATTTCTAAAAATGTGATAATTTACCCCCAAAAGTATTCCAAGCACCTTGTTCTATATATTTGGCCCCATCGAGACCCTTTCCACGGGATATACCTTCCATGTATCACATTATTAAACTTCTAAAATAAGAGGACACGTCGCCTTATAAGAGCCGTGTCCACATTTTGAAAAACACACTTTTCTTAATAAAAACATTTTTTTTTTAAAATCTGGACACGCCGCCTTATAGAGCCGTGTCCACTTGAGACATAAAGACACTTTTCTTAAGAATAACATACTTTTTTTCAAATCTGGACTCACCGCCTTATAGTGTCGTGTCCACTTTTGGAAATCTGAAGAAAATGTGTTTTTTCTCAAGTAGACACAGTCCTATAAGACCGTGCGATCACATTTAAAAATGTATGTTTTTTCTTAAGAAAAGTATATTTTTTCTCAAGTGTACACAGCTCTTTAAGGCGGTGTGTCCACATTTTAAAAAAGCATGTTTTTCTTAAGAAAAATATATTTCTTTTCAATTGGACGCAGCTCTATAAGGCTGCGTGTCTAGATTTTAAAACAGTATGTTTTTCCTAAGAAAAGTGTCTTTTTTTCAAGTGGATACGGCTCTATAAGGCGACGTGTTCTCTAAGAAGTTTTATAATGTGATACATGGAAGGTATATTCGGGGAAAGGGTTTCCTTCGGGGCCAAATATATATAAAAAAAAAGGGGCTTGGAATTTTTTTGGGGGGTAAAATATCACGTTTTTAGAAATGTGGACTCAGATCGTGTTTGTGAAATATGTATTTTTGTCGTTTTTTAAAATCTGGACACGTTCAATGTTGCAAATTCTGAAGGGAATGAAAAAGAATAGGATATCTAAAAATACATGCTGTCAATGTTGCAAGTTCTGAAGGGAATGAAAATACTATTTCTCAATATAGAACATATTTAGTCGAATGCTGCAAGTTCTGAAGGTAATAAACAAGAATATTTCTCCATTTACTGCTATTTAGTCAATGTTGCAAGTTCTTACCAGAAAATGTACGTCCGCCTCGATCATTCACGTTTATATGATGTCCTTTTCATTCATTTGGTTCGTTAAGACGTGCTCGACTTCTAGTCCAATGAAAAATTCGTTATATAATGAGTGACTTCGATCACGAACCATAGTAGCCGTAGTTTAACTATGGTCAGATCGAATACGCAATGGTTAAACCAGAATGACGTCATCAGTCTACTATAGTTCAACCCACGGCAAGGGGATGGTTGCTCTGGTTCAAACATGGCGGACAAAAATAAACTTTCACAAATTTGAAACCAACTTTGTTGTATCTTCGGCATTTATAGAAATTTGACTTGAGTTATAAATGTGTTATTTGTACGTAGTCAGTTACTCGATACATATACACAATTGCAACGACAATTAACTGTTTAACAACGACTTATTTGAGAAATTGCGTTGCCGGTGTCAAGGTAAATAACGCATGGTTTAAATGCACCATGTATAATCGGCATAGTCTAAAACCTGGGATGGAATGGAATGGAATGAGCCTTTGATTATAATCGCATTCCATTCCATTTTAGTCTAACGTTCCCATTCCATAGTTTAGTCTGTGTATAAACATGTTCTGAGTATAGGATTAAATATGGAATGAACCTAGAAGAAAACTGGAATGAAAAAACGTGAAATTTGCTTATTTTTCCATATAACGCTATCAGGAAAGCATGGTCCCGAACACAATGTAATATATCTGACATGTTCTAACCTATTGGTATTATAACCTCTAACCACACATACACACACAGACTGGCACACAAAGACTATCACACACGCACGCATACACACACGCGCGCGCGCGCACACACACAAACATTGACATAACTATATACATGGCAGACACATGTACGCAAACTAACAATATTACATACATAACACATACAATAGTCCACAATATCATAGCATTGTAGTGTAGTAGGACTCAATTGGGATGTACGTAAATAAATAGGTTTGTAAGCGCGTTACTACTCTCTCGCCACAGAGCGATAGCGGTATAGGTATCGCTTCACATGCAATCGTTCTGAGTTCAAACCCCGCTGAGTGTACTAGTTTTCCTCGTCCGTTTACAGTAGTATGGTCAGTGGAATTGCCTTTGATGAATGCATAGCATTAACTCTTTTAATTCAGTACAGACAAAGAGGCGGAGCTTTATGTACAATACTATAAATTAATGGAAGTTAGAGTAAATATATGGAGTCTTTCACAGCTTGTTAGTGCTTAACTAAGTCTTTTTTATGTTTAGCGTCATTGGGCTGGTAAGATTTTTGAATGTCTGGGCCAACAAAAAAACAAAAACATTTTTGACGTTCATATGGAAACCATCGGAAACGTATTTCCACTTCAACGACGGCGCAAAAGAAGTTATATAGAGAATATCATATTAGTGCCTGATCACAGATCAACTGGATACGATCAGGCACTAACATGATATTCTATTTATCATGTTGATCGTTTAAAATCAATTAATTTATATTTTTTCCATTTTTGCGCGTTCAAATTTACCCAGACGTCATCAAATATACCCTAACGTCTATGGCAAGCCAATGGTCCACCCTGGGTCTAAAAACTAGGATTAACGATCGATAGACTAGGTTTTTCGAACGTAAACCAGGTTTATCGAATACTAACCTATATTTTCGAGCAAAAACATAAGATAACGGGCGTAAACCATAGCTTACGGGCGTAAACCATAGTTTACGCTCGTGAACCCAGGTTTACGTTCGATAAACTAGGTTCGTGAACCCTAGTTTACGAACGTGAACCTATGTTTACGACCGTGAACTTGGGTTTACGACCTCGAACATGGGTTTACGACCGTGAACATAGGTTCACGCTCGTGAACATAGGATAACGACGGAAAATCATAGATTTGTTCGAGAAACCTAGTTTATCGAACGTAAACATAAGTTCACGTTCGTAAACTATGGTTCACGCTCGTAAACCCAAGTTCACGGTCGTAAACATAGGTTCACGTTCGTAAACTATGGTTCACGCTCGTAAACATAGGTTCACGTCCGTAAACTACGGTTCACGGTCGTAAATCTAGGTTCACGTCCGTAAACTATGGTTCACGTTCGTAAACTTTGGTTCACGGTCGTGATTGGGTATGCTCGTAAATCACAGATACCTGTCCGAAAGCATAGTTACAAGTCGATAAACCCGGTTTTACGAACGTGAACCTATGCTTACGAGCTTGAACCTATGTTTACGAGCGTGAACCATAGTTTACGAGCGTAAACTATAGTTCACGGTTGTAAACATAGGTTTACGTCCGTACACTATGGTTCACGCTCGTAAACATAGGTTTACGTTTGTAAACTATGGTTCACGGTCGTAAACATAGGTTCACGGTCGTAAACATAGGTTCAGGGTCGTGAATCCATATTCATGCCCGAAATTCATAGTTGATTTGATAATCCTAGTATATCGACCGTAAACCATGGTTTACGTTCGATAAACAGGGTTTCTCGATTGAACTATGAATTTCGGTTGTTATTCTATGTTTACGAGCGTGAACCGGGGTTCACGAGCGTGAACCATAGTTTACGAACGTGAACCTATGTATACGACCCTGAACGTGAACTTCGGTTTACGAGCTTGAACCTACGTTTACGAGCGTGAACTATGGTTTACGGACGTTATCCTATGTTTTCGCTCGAAAGGATAGGTTAACATGCTTTTACGTTCGAAAACCTGTGGTGGGATCACGTTATTATTGGACAATTGACTTGCCATAAACGTCATCAAAAGAGTGTTGACGTCATAAAAAGAACAGCACCTGACGGGATCGGAACGTAACTGCCGAGATAATGTTTTTTCTCAGGCACCCTGTTTCTCGGCAGAATTGTGCAGATCGACATGATAAAAAATATCTAGGGAAAGGAGCAACTTGATCAACTACATTAATTCCTAATAGGAATAAACAAAAATCTTACTACATGAGTATCATTATAACTTGTTTTGTTGTTTGAAGGGGGTCCCAAAGGGGGGTGTGTTCACGTGATCACGTAAAATAAAAACAAGGATCACGTCTTAACGTGAAAATAGCAAAACTTTCACATTTCACGTTAAATGTGGATGAGCAGACGTGAAGCGCTATAGGCTCGAGCTTCTCTAGTACAATGTGTTGGTTGCAACAACAACAACAAAAAACAAAAAAAAACCCACACACAATCACGATTCCCCGTGCCAGATGTTCGCGCAAGTACGAAAGTTCAGCTCTCGGGGGAGGCTCGGTGGAGGAGGAACTGAACTGAACTGGGGTTTTAAGGCGCACCAACACATGAAAAGGTTATATGGCGCCTAAAAGGCATGAACATGCCAGGCTCATCTTCCATGAACATCGAGATAAAATATGGAAAATGGGCCTAGAACCTTCTCACCCTGAACTGCAGAGTTGCTGCAAATTCTATCGTAGGAACTCCATTTACGCTGGAGCCACGTTATTGTTTTTCTGCCACTGCTCTTTTGATGCGAACGAGATAGCACCTGAAACAATGCAGGGATCATGATGAAGACCTTTAATGAACATGAACAAAAAATGATAAAATGAACATGAATTTGGGGGGATTCTACCCCTCTGGCTACCCCTCCAAAGGGATCTGCAGTGGCCGTATTCTTTGCCCCGTGACCAAACGGGGCCCCCGGCAACCACACGGGGATGGTGGAGGAGGAGGGACACTAAAAGGACTGAAAAGGACTAAACAAATCACGTTTCACGTCACTTTATCACGTTTTACCAAGACCAAAATCACGGATCACGCTACTACTACTACTACTTCTACTATATCTACAACTACAACTACTACTACTACTACTACTACTACTACTACTACTATACTACCACTACCACAACCACAATAATAGTAATGATAATGATAATAATAATGATAATAATAATAGTATTTATAATAATGTATGCGTGCACGTGCATGTATGTGTTTTGTGAAATCGCAGTGTTAAAGATGCAGTTACCTCTCACATTTTATATTCAATAATCGTGTAATATAAAGATGTATGAATATTGCCAGTGACCACGAATGTTGTAATTTTTGTAATATAAAATCCATAACCTTAAATTAAATTCTATATATAGAGGATCTTATTTACATGAGAACTCATTCATTGAATTTATTAAACGAGTTAGCAAAATGATATATGCGAGGCATTTGCCGAGCATAATATCATTTTTGCTAACGAGTTTAATAAATTCAATAATGAATGAGAACGAATGTTAGATTCTATTTATCACATAACACACATATCGACTTTTATTGCATTTTGCCTGTCGTTTTAGCACGCAAAACCGACATAAACCGTGGGAATTGGATCATGTCATTATCGATATTTTTTGACAGTGCATACTAGGCTTATTTGCATGATTATATAACTAGTAGTATATCGAACATATAGAATGGTGTTATTCCACTCCCACACCGTAAGTTATGTGATAGAATCTGAATATCCCTGTTGATCCTGTGTAAACGTGTATACTATCATACCCCCTAAATATACACAAACTCCAACTTGAGTATCTGTTGATCCTTGGCACACTATAAACTTCAATATAAAATATAAGATTGTCAAAAATACACTTACTATTGATGCAAACATGAAAAAAAAAACGTCATTTTTAGCTCTACTGGCCAAAGGCCTGAACGGTTAATGCGATCACTTTTCGTCCGTCTTCCCTCCGTCCGTCCGTCTGTCCGTCTGTTAACAATTTTATAAAATCGACATCTCCTCTGAAACCGCTTGAAGGATTTTAATGAAACTTCATCACAATATTACTTGGGAGGGTCCCTCTCAGATTTGTGGTTTTCGCGGCCGCCAGTCATCCAAGATGGCCGCCATGGCTAAAACTAGGTCAAATTTAAGGAAATTTCAAACGACATCTCCTCCGAAACCACTTATTACATTCTACTGATATATCATATACATGTTCATTGGGTTGACCTCTATCATATTTGTGTTTTCCGTTATCGTCGAATACTCAAAATGGTCGCCACGGCGACTCAAAGTTTACATAGAGTTATATAGGAAAAGGTTAAAAATGACATCTTCTCTGAAACAGCTTGAAGGACTTTGATGAAACTTAATCACAATGATATTTGGAATAGTCCCTCTCAGATTTGTGTTTTTCGCGGACGCCAGTCATCCAAGATGGCCGCCATAGTTAAAACTAGGTCAAATTTAAGTAAATTTCAACAAACGACATCTCCTCCGAAACCACTGATTCCAATCTACTGAAATATCATATACATGTTCCTTGGTTTGGCCTCTATTAAGTTCGTGTTTATCGTTATCGTCGAATAATCAAAATGGCCGCCACGGCGACCCCAAATTTACATAGAGTTATATAGGAAAAGGTTAAAAATGACATCTTCTCTGTAACCGCTGAAGGATTTTGATGAAACTTAATCACAATGATATTTGGGATAGTCACTCTCATTTTTGTGTTTTCACGGCCGCCAGTCATCCAAAATGGCCGCAATGGCTAAATCTAGGTCAAATTTAAGGAAATTACAAACGACATCTCCTAAACCACTTATTTCATTCTTGTGAAATATCATATACATGTTCCTTTGGTTAGCCTCTGTCAACTTTGTGTTTTTCATTATCGTCAAATAATCAAAATTATTCAAAATGGCCGCCACGATAACCCAAATTGTACATAGAGTTATATATAGGAAACATGTTTCTTGGGTTGGCCTCTATCATGTTTATGTTTTTGAATCACATCATACAGGTAGAGCGTCTACAGGCCCTCTTGGGCTTCTTGTTTTGTGTGTTGTCTTTCATTGTCTATGTCTAATTGACATTACCCTCTCCAGGCACGTAGCTGGGTCCAGATTTGAGTTACGCATCTCCGCTAGTGGGGTCCGGGGGCGTGCTCCCCCGTGATATAGTTTTGGCGTATATTACATAGCAATGTTAGGCTTATTTTGACTGCTATTTTAATACACATTGAAATCAGAAGACAAAATTAAATCAGGTACGGCATACGGAACTTAAATACAACACACCCCTCCCACCCCATCCTCTTCAGTTTTTATTACATTTTTCGCATAATTTTTTTTTTCGATTTTTATTTTTTCGGACATTGACACATAATTGTACGCACGTGCGTAGGTGCTACGCGTCTGCTGTCTTAAAATCGAATTGGCACGAATAAACTGTAATTTAATATCCGAAATTTAATACGCGGATCCAGGATTTTACCTCGAGGCGGAGAAAAAGGTTTCGCAATAACAAGAAAACTACAACACACGTTTCTTTTCGATTTTTTCAGGATGGTGTATCTAGGGGTGTCCATGGGAGGTCCAGAGGCGGTCCAAACTTTACAAACCTTAATATTTTATGTCAATTGAATGTTGTTTAACGGCTCATCAACACAGTACAGGTTATTTAGAGCCGCCCCAGAGAGAAGGGAAGGATACATAGGAATCCGGGAACCTGCCCTACTCTTATTATCGAATAGATTCGTATAATTCTTTAACGTGCTCGGATAAAATACCGATACACGGGACCGCCCGGTTTACGTCCCCATCCGACGGACGAGGCTAAGGATAAGTGTCTTGCCCAAGAACACATCGACGGAACTCAGTGGCACCACGGAGGATTGAACCCGGGGCCTCCGGGTACAAATCCGCCGCGCTACCGACTGCGCCACGCCAGCCCTCATAATATTTTATGTAATTTACAAAATCTCAGTCCGGCCCTTCGCACGCACGGGCTTCCCTCTGGATCCGCTAGTGATCCACTCTGAATTTATACTCCAACCTGGATCCGCTAGTGATATACACCACCCACACACATAACAATAAAATATTTCTTGACTTCTGAATTCCGAAATCCGCATTCCGCATTCCGCATTCCGATTTCCGAATTCCATAAAATAATTGTTTTTTTTTCATGTTTGCACTAATGCTAAAGAGTATATTTGAAAATATTATATTTTATATTGAAGTTTATAGTGTTAATATACAAAGGATTAACAGATACTCTCCCCGTGTGGTTGCCGGGGTAGAATACAACCACTGTAAATCCCGCTAGAGGCAGAGGGGTAGGACTCCCCTTCATGTTCATTTTGTCATTTTTTATCATGCTCATTCATGATCTTAATCATGACACCACGTATGCAAACGTGGAAACGTGGCTATATCGCAAATGGAGTGTTTACTATAGAATTTGCAGCAACTCTGCAGTTCTGCAGATTAGAAGGTCCGAGGCCCATTCTCCATATTTTATCTTGATGTAAATGGAGGATGAGCCTGGCATGATAATTATTATATGTTAGGCGCCATATAACCGTTCATATGTTGGTGCGCCGTAAAAACCCAATTCAATTAACAGGCACTCGAGTAGGAGTTTGTATATATGTATAGGGTATAATAGTATATACGTTTATGGTGTATTTATAGAAAGGACACACGGATACTCAGGTTATAGGGAATTTAATTTAAAATATGTGGTTTATATAAATGTACAACAACTGTGGTCACTGGCAATATTCATACACTTTTATATTACATGATTATTAAATATAAAATGTGAGAAGTTATTGCATTTTAACGGTAACACTGTGATTTCACAACACACATATATGCACATGCACGCATACATTAGTAGTAGTAGTAGTAGCAAACATAAAAAATAGCTCTTTTCCTTTTCATTTTGACTGATCATTTATGCCTATAAACTGTATTATTATTATTATTATTATTATTATTATTATTATTATCTTACTACCTACATCTAAATGCGGAATTCGGAATGCGGAATTCGGAAAGCAGAATTCGGAACGCGGTATTCGGAATGCGAAATTGGGAGTGCGGAATGTGGAAGTCAAGAAATAGAAGTGAAATAAATGTGAGCCATATGGGCCATCGTAGTTTTTTTCCTCTCGACTCTTCGTTTCCTTTTTCTTGTCTGGTAGGTAGGTTTCGAGAAAGCAATGTTGTTTTTCTCAGTATATTTGTTTTGAAGTATCAGCCAGAGAAGAAATGTTAATTAACAGTATAATTTTTATTTGTTATGCAGGATGACTCTGTCAACCAGAGGAGAAATGTTTGTTTTCATTAGATGTGTTATATAGGATGACCCGCTAAAGATAGAAAAAACTCGGTATGGCCTTATTTAAAAACCTCGATGGGGTTAGCCCGTCTCGGTGTTGTAAGAAAGTCAGTTGGTAACCAACTTGCTGAGACTAGACACTAAATATTACATATTTGTTCATGTGCCTGTATTTATTCTAGTTTTAGTTGTTAATTTTGGATCCACATATATCTATGTAATAAAGTAAACACATTCAAGGTTTTACACTATGCCGCGTGAAACTATGGTTTAACTAGAGTAAGTTCGCATTACTCCTTTACTAGACATGCGCAGATCAATAGTTAAACTATAGTTAGTGATCAAAGTCCCTCAATGGTAGCCGTGAAAATAGACTGGTTTAAACTCCATTACTAAGAGCAAAATAAGTGCAAGAAATCAGTTTACTCAAATTGGGACAGGGCCTAAAATCAATTCATTTGACTTTGAACATTTGATTCGAATCTCCAGTATCAAAATACTTTGACTTTGGACATTCGACATTCGACCCGAATGTCCAATATCAAAAGAAAAAAATGACTTTAGACATTAGACCCGAATGTCCAATATCAAAACAATTTGACATTGGACATTGGCGAATCTCCAATATCAAATTAATTTGACTTTGGACATTCGATCCGAATCTCCAATATCAAAATAATTTGACGTTGGACATTGGTGAATCTCAAATATCAAATTTTAATTTGAGTTTGGACATTTGACCCGAATCTTCGATATCAAAATAATTTGTCTTTGGACATTGGCGAATCTCCAATATCAAATTAAGTTGACTTTGGACATTCGATCTGAATCTCCAATATCAAAATAAATTGACTTTGGACATTCGACGTCCAATATCGAATTAGTTTGACTTTGGACATTCGATACCGAATCTCCAGTATCAACTTAATTTGACTTTGGACATTGGCGAATCTCCAATATCAAATTAATTTGACTTTGGACATTCGATCAGAATCTCCAATATCAAAATAATTTGACTTTAAACATTCGACCCGAATTTCCAATATCAAAATAATTTGACATTGGACATTGGCAAATCTCCGATATCAAATTAATTTGACTTTGGACATTCGGTCCGAATCTCCAATATCAAAATACTTTGAATTTAGACATTTGACCCGAATGTCCAATATCAGAATAATTTGACTTTGAACATTTGATCCAAATTTCCAATATCAAATTATTTTGACTTTGGGCATTCGATCAGAATCTCCAATATCAAAATAAATTGGCTTTTTACATTCGAACCGAATGCCCAATATCAGAATAATTTGACATTGGACAGTGGCTAATCTCCAACAGCTATTGATGTAGATGCTAACGTTAAGTACTGTGATCCCATCTCCTTCCTAACGTACAGTAACACAATGCAGCTACTGTCTAAATGCTTTCGTTCGACAGTTGACATTGTGTTGGCACATGCATATTGATATGACTTTCACATTATGTAGTAATTGTTTTTCACAAATGTGATACTTTGATGATTTTATACATACATTTTATAAATTTTGACTGCAATGGAATAACTAGATACAAATAGCACAATTTATGAAACTGAAAAGATAAGAATTATTATCGGGTATTATTTGAATAATTGCGAGTATACTTTGTTTGTGTTTGAACTTGTCGGAGTTTCATGATAAGCCACACAATTGAACACAGTCAAAGTTTGGAAATTGCATTGATCAAACCTTTCGTACTATGCACTAACCTGTTCTCGCAATATACAGATTCTCCACGAGTGATATTCAATCTCGAATATTTTAAGTACCCATGAATAAACATATACTTTTTATCAGCACATATAAATTACCTCATTACTTGAATACCTGGGAAGGGTTTGGATAAACAACTTTTTAGTGTAATTTTGCCGTCATTTGCCGTGTTTATGCCTTATATTATGGTTTTTTTTTTTAATTTCTTTGATAACTTCCGCACACACACACACACACACACACGCGCGCGCGCGTATACAAACAATACTGTTTTCCGACATCTATATCGTTCTCTTGTACAAACAAGTACATACAATTATTTGAGTTTGCCTCCAGTCGTTTTTACATAAAACAATACAATTGGATTTAGAACATGCATATAAATGTATTTAATGAAAAACAAACTTACTCTAAGGATAGCCATTTTTATTAACATATTAACGGCTGCTGTTCTTTGAAAAATTAAAATAGAAAGGTGTTCCTCGGACTGCCTATTGTTATCTCACAAAGGCCACAATATCTGTGAAATTGGCTAGGTATTCGGCGTTCAGGGTTCGACTTTCAAACCCAGTTCGGTATTCAACATTCGAACCCAGTTCTGTATTCAACTTTCGAACCTAATTCGGGGTTCGACATTCGAACCCAGTCGGTATTGAGCATTAGAACTCAGTTGTGGGTTTGACATTCTAAATCAGTTCGGTATTCGACATTTGAACCCAGTTCGATATTATACATTCAAATCCAGTTCGGTAGTCAACATTCAAACCCAGTTCGGTTTTTTAACATTCAAACTCAGTTCGGTATTCAACATTCAAACTCAGTTCGGTTTTCAACATTCAAACTCAGTTCGGTATTCAACATTCGAACCAAGTTCGGTCGACTTTCGAAACTACTTCGGTTTTTACCATTCGAACCCAGTTCGGGGTTCAACATTCGAAGCCAGTCCTGCATATAGTTGCAACATTCGGACACAGATTTGCGTTCAACATTCGAAACCATTTCTGCGTCCACCATTCAAACCGAATTTTGCTTCAATAGTCGTAGCCTGTACTGTATTCAATATTCGACTTCAGTTCTGTATTCAACATTCAACATTACCTAAATAAAATTAGGGTACCAAAAACCAAAGGGCATTAATATTTAGGTTTATCGACGTGGGATTTCCTTGGCCATTGACGCAAAAAACAACAACAAAACATTACGCAAGGATAATAGACAACTTTTACAAAACAAACATACTACCAGTGCTCCAGATACTCGCTCAGCACAATGCTTGTTGTACGCATGAAGAAAAAACAGTTGTACATGTGTATTCTTAAAAACAAGTTTTGAATATTTCAAACATTTTACATTAATACTCTACTCTTAAAATGTGTACTCTTTAGTCATTACCATAAACAAATATTACTTATTTCCTCTTCCCCTTACATATACATTCAACATTGTTTCTGTATTCTTCCTTAGATGGCATTAATTTGATTAAAAATCGACAAAGGCTTGCTTTTGTTTTTGCAAACATCTACTAGTAATTGCTGGAGGAACTCAATTGTGTTTTTGTATGCATTAATTTTAGTTTTGATGAAAAACTGCAGATATGCGTCTTATCTGGAGCACTGATACTATATAACAAGATGTCCATCTATTGCGTCTTATCTGGAGCACTGACACTATAACACAAGATACTCATCTATTGCGTTTTATCTGGAGCCCTCATACTATATAACAAGATGCTCATCTACTGCGTCTTATCTGGAGGACTGATACTATATAACAAGATGCCCATCTATTGCGTCTTATCTGGAGCACTGATACTATAACACAATATGCTTATCTATTGCGTTTTATCTGGAGCACTGATATTATTTAACAAGATGCTCATCTATTGCGTCTTATCTGAAGCACTGATACTATATAACAAGATGCTCATCTATTGCGTTTTATCTGGAGCACTGATACTATATAACAAGATGCTCATCTATTGCGCCTTATCTGGAGTACTGATACTATATAACAAGATGCTCATCTATTGCGTCTTATCTGGAGTACTGATACTATATAACAAGATGCTCATCTATTGCGTCTTATCTGAAGCCCTGATACTATGTATCAAGATGCCCATCTATTGCGTTTTATCTGGAGCACTGATACTATAACACAAGATGCTTATCTATTGCGTCTTATCTGGAGCACTGATACTATATAACAAGATGCTCATCTATTGCGTCTTATCTGGAGCACTGATACTATATAACAAGATGCTCATCTATTGCGCCTTATCTGAAGCACTGTTACTATATAACAAGATGCTCATCTATTGCGTCTTATCTGGAGCACTGATACTATATAACAAGATGTTCATCTATTGCGTCTTATCTGGAGTACTGATACTATATAACAAGATGTTCATCTATTGCGTCTTATCTGAAGCCCTGATACTATGTAACAAGATGCCCATCTATTGCGTCTTATTTGAAGCCCTGATACTATATAACAAGATACTAATCTATTGCGTCTTATCTGGAGCACTGATACTATATAACAAGATGCCCATCTATTGCGACTTATCCGGAGCACTGATACTATATAACAAGAAGCTCATCTATTGCGTATTATCCGGAGCCCTGATACTATATAACAAGATGCCCATCTATTGCGTCTTTTCCGGAGCATTGATACTATATAACAAGATCCTTATCTATTGCGTATTATCTGGAGCACTGATACTATATAACTAGATACCCATCTATTGCGTCTTATCTGGAGCACTGATACTATATAACACGATGCCCATCTATTGCGTCTTATCCGGAGCACTGATACTACATAACAAGATGCTCATCTATTGCGTCTTATCTGGAGCCCTGATACTATATAACAAGATGCTCATCTATTGCGTCTTATCTGGAGCACTGATACTATATAACAAGATGCTCATCTATTGCGTCTTATCTGGAGCCCTAATACTATATAACAAGATGCTCATCTATTGCATCTTATCTGGAGCCCTGATACTATATAACAAGATGTTCATCTTTTGCGTCTTATCTGGAGCCCTGATACCTCATCTATTGCGTCTTATCTGGAGCACTGATACTATATAACAAGATGCTCATCTTTTGCGTCTTATCTGGAGCCCTGATACTATACCTTATAACAAGATGCTCATCTTTTTTCGTCTAATCTGGAGCACTGATACTATATAACAAGATGTTCATCTATTGCGTCTTATCTGGAGCACTTATACTATATAATACGATGCTCATCTATTGCGTCTTATCTGGAGCCCTGATACTATATACCAAGATGCTCATCTATTGCGTTTTATCTGGAGCCCTGATACTATATAACAAGATGCTCATCTATTGCGTCTAATCTGGAGCACTGATACTTTATAACAAGATGCTCATCTTATGCATTTTATCTGGAGCCCTCATACTATATAACAAGATGCTCATCTACTGCGTCTTATCTGGAGCACTGATACTATATAACAAGATGCTCATCTATTGCGTCTTATCTGGAGCACTGATACTATATAACAAGATGCTCATCTATTGCGTTTTATCTGGAGCCCTCATACTATATAACAAGATGCTCATCTACTGCGTCTTATCTGGAGCATTGATACTATATAACAAGATCCTCATCTATTGCGTATTATCTGGAGCACTGATACTATATAACTAGATACCCATTTATTGCGTCTTATCCGGAGCACTGATACTATATAACACGATGCCCATCTATTGCGTCTTATCCGGAGCACTGATACTACATAACAAGATGCTCATCTATTGCGTCTTATCTGGAGCCCTGATACTATATAACAAGATGCTCATCTATTGCGTGTTATCTGGAGCCCTAATACTATATAACAAGATGCTCATCTATTGCATCTTATCTGGAGCCCTGATACTATATAACAAGATTTTCATCTTTTGCGTCTTATCTGGAGCCCTGATACCTCATCTATTGCGTCTTATCTGGAGCACTGATACTATATAACAAGATGCTCATCTTGTGCGTCTTATCTGGAGCCCTGATACTATACCTTATAACAAGATGCTCATCTTTTTTCGTCTAATCTGGAGCACTGATACTATATAACAAGATGTTCATCTATTGTGTCTTATCTGGAGCACTGATACTATATAATAAGATGCTCATCTATTGCGTCTTATCTGGAGCCCTGATACTATATACCAAGATGCTCATCTATTGCGTCTTATCTGGAGCCCTGATACTATATAACAAGATGCTCATCTATTGCGTCTAATCTGGAGCACTGATACTATATAACAAGATGCTCATCTTATGCGTTTTATCTGGAGCCCTCATACTATATAACAAGATGCTCATCTACTGCGTCTTATCTGGAGCACTGATACCATATAACAAGATGCTCATCTATTGCGTCTTATCTGGAGCACTGATACTATATAACAAGATGCTCATCTATTGCGTTTTATCTGGAGCCCTCATACTATATAACAAGATGCTCATCTACTGCGTCTTATCTGGAGCATTGATACTATATAACAAGATCCTCATCTATTGCGTATTATCTGGAGCACTGATACTATATAACTAGATACCCATTTATTGCGTCTTATCCGGAGCACTGATACTATATAACACGATGCCCATCTATTGCGTCTTATCCGGAGCACTGATACTACATAACAAGATGCTCATCTATTGCGTCTTATCTGGAGCCCTGATACTATATAACAAGATGCTCATCTATTGCGTCTTATCTGGAGCCCTAATACTATATAACAAGATGCTCATCTATTGCATCTTATCTGGAGCCCTGATACTAAATAACAAGATGTTCATCTTTTGCGTCTTATCTGGAGCCCTGATACCTCATCTATTGCGTCTTATCTGGAGCACTGATAATATATAACAAGATGCTCATCTTTTGCGTCTTATCTGGAGCCCTGATACTATACCTTATAACAAGATGCTCATCTTTTGCGTATTATTGCGTATTATCTGGAGCACTGATACTATATAACAAGATCCTTATCTATTGCGTATTATCTGGAGCACTGATACTATATAACTAGATACCCATTTATTGCGTCTTATCCGGAGCACTGATACTATATAACACGATGCCCATCTATTGCGTCTTATCCGGAGCACTGATACTACATAACAAGATGCTCATCTATTGCGTCTTATCTGGAGCCCTGATACTATATAACAAGATGCTCATCTACTGCGTCTAATCTGGAGCACTGATACTATATAACAAGATGCTCATCTTATGCGTTTTATCTGGAGCCCTCATACTATATAACAAGATGCTAATCTACTGCGTCTTATCTGGAGCACTGATACTATATAACAAGATGCTCATCTATTGCGTCTTATCTGGAGCACTGATACTATATTACAAGATGCTCATCTATTGCGTTTTATCTGGAGCCCTCATACTATATAACAAGATGCTCATCTACTGCGTCTTATCTGGAGCACTGATACTATATAACAAGATGCTCATCTATTGCGTCTTATCTGGAGAACTGATACTATATAACAAGATGCCCATCTATTGCGTCTTATATGGAGACCTGATACTATATAACAAGATGCTCATATATTACGTCTTATCTGGAGCCCTGATACTATATAACAAGATGCTCATCTATTGCGTCTTATCAGGAGCACTGATAATATATAACAAGATGCCCATCTATTGCGTCTTATCTGGAGACCTGATACTATATAACAAGATGGTCATCTATTGCGTCTTATCTGGAGCCCTCATACTATATAATA
Organism: Cyrtodaria siliqua; assembly: GCA_037043455.1. NCBI lineage: Eukaryota > Metazoa > Mollusca > Bivalvia > Adapedonta > Hiatellidae > Cyrtodaria > Cyrtodaria siliqua. The sequence continues at coordinate 21,518 of JAWPHD010009122.1, forward strand.
AGATGCTCATCTTTTGCGTCTTATCTGGAGCATTGATACTATATAACAAGATGCTCATCCATTGCGTCTTATCTGGAGCCCTGATACTATATAACAAGATGCTACCATAAGATGCTCATCTATTGCATAGAAATAAACGTCATATACCTGTTTTACTCTCTCAGGCATCCAAACAATTATTAAAGAAAATGAATTGCCAACAGGTGACTATGCTGGATACGAATAACATGGTTTTTTTTTGTTTTGTTTTATGTTTAAATATCTTAGGTCGTTCGGTAATCCACCATCGCTTGATTTCCAAATTTAAAAAATGGAAAAAGGGAAGTAATGAAGATTGAAGTCGTGAAGATAGATCTTCCTCTTAGGCTTCCATATTATGGTTTGATCTATAGACATTGCAATATTGCGGTCAAAATTCTACCAAACAAAAGGTTACACAACGATATTCAGGATAGTAAATGGTAAACGACAGCGTACAAACTGACGGGAGGACAACGTGACATTGGCGTACAAACTGACGGGTGGACAACGTGACATTGACGTACAAACTGACGGGTGGACAACGTGACATTGGTGTACAAACTGACGGGTGGACAACGTGTCATTGGTGTACAAACTGACGGGTGGACAACGTGACATTGGTGTACAAACTGACGGGTGGACAACGTGTCATTGGTGTACAAACTGACGGGTGGACAACGTGACATTGGTGTACAAACTGACGGGTGGACAACGTGACATTGGTGTACAAACTGACGGGTGGACAACGTGACATTGGTGTACAAACTGACGGGTGGACAACGTGACATTGGTGTAAAATACGAATAGAATATACTAATGAAACTGAGTTTCAATTATATATTTAATAATGAGAACTTTTGTTCCGGGTTCTTTGTTCCGTATTCAAATATTCCTTATTTAAATAACGAATAAGGAACAAAATTTCCTATTCCTTATTCAAAATTAAGACTTTAGGCATATCATTTCCAGATATATAAGGACCAGATCCAAAGTCGAGAAACACTCAACACGAAAATTGAACACTTAACTTATCTGGCCCATAATGCATTTGCAATTTCATTTTCAGAATTAAAAACGGACGTGATTCTGATATCGCTTACTTTTACATTAAATACGTTTTGAAAACATTAACATTAAATGTCATTTTACTAGAACATGTACTAGAACATGTAGATATTGATTTTTCCCAGAACATGAAGGTATTGATATGTTCTAGGGTTACAGTGTCATTTTACTAGAACATGTAGGTATTGATATGTTCTAGGGTTACAGTGTCATTTTACTAGAACATGTAGGTATTGATATGTTCTAGGGTTACAGTGTCATTTTACCAAGAAAATGTAGGTATTGATATGTTCTAGGGTTTCAGTATCATTTTACTACAACATGCAGGTATTGATATGTTCTAGGGTTACTGTACCATTTTACTAGAACACGAAGGTATTGATATGTTCTAGGATTACAGTATCATTTTACTAGAACACGTAGGTATTGGATCTGTTCTAGGGTTACAGTATCAATTTGCTAGAACATGTAGGTATTGGTATGTTCTAGGGTTAGAGTATCATTTTACTAGAACACGTAGGTATTGATATGTTCTAGGGTTACAGTATCATTTTACTAGAACATGTAGGTATTAGTATGTTCTAGGGTTACAGTGTCATTTTAAATGAACATGTAGGTATTGATATGTTATAGGGTTACAGTATCATTTTACTAGAACAAGCAGGTATTGGTATGTTCTAGGGTTACCGTATCATTTTACTAAAACACGTATGTATTGATATGTTCTAGGGTTACAGTATCATTTTACTAGAACACGTAGGTATTGATATGTTCTAGGGTTACCGTATCATTTTACTAGAACACGTAGGTATTGATATGTTATAGGGTTACAGTATAATTTTACTAGAACATGTAGGTATTGATATGTTCTAGGGTTACAGTATCATTTTACTAGATCACGTAGGTACTGATATGTTCTAGGGTTACAGTGTCATTTTACTAGAACATGTAGGTATTGGTATGTTATAGGGTTACAGTGTCATTTTACTAGAACATTTAGGCATTGGTATGTTCTAGGGTTACAGTGTCATTTTACTAGAACATGTAGGTATTGATATGTTCTAGGGTTACAGTATTATTTTGCTATAACATGTAGGTATTGGTATGTTCTAGGGTTACAGTGTCATTTTACTAGAACATGTAGGTAATGATATGTTAAAGAGTTACAGTATCATTTTACTAGAAATTGCAGGTATTGGTATTTTCTAGGGTTACCGTACCATTTTACAAGAACATGTAGGTATTGATATATTATAGGGTTACAGTATCATTTTACTAGAACACGTAGGTATTGATCTGTTCTAGGGTTACAGTATCATTTTACTAGAACATGTAGGTATTGGTATGTTCTAGGGTTACCGTACCATTTTATTAGAACACGTAGGTATTGATATGTTCTAGGGTTACAGTATCATTTTACTAGAACATGCAGGTATTGGTATGCTCTAAGGTTACCGTACCATTTTACTAGAACACGTAGGTATTGATATATTCTAGGGTTACAGTATCATTTTACTAGAAGACGTAGGTATTGATCTGTTCTAGGGTTACAGTATCATTTTACTAGAACATATAGGTATTGTTATGTTCTAGGGTTACCGTACCATTTTACTAGAACACGTAGGTATTGCTATGTTCTAGGGTTACAGTATAATTTTACTAGAACACGTAGGTATTGATATGTTCTAGGGTTACCGTATCATTTTACTAGAACACGTAGGTATTGATATGTTATAGGGTTACAGTATAATTTTACTAGAACATGTAGGTATTGATATGTTCTAGGGTTACAGTATCATTTTACTAGATCACGTAGGTGCTGATATGTTCTTGGGTTACAGTGTCATTTTACTAGAACATGTAGGTATTGGTATGTTCTAGGGTTACAGTGTCATTTTACTAGAACATGTAGGTATTGATATGTTCTAGGGTTACAGTATCATTTTACTAGAACATGTAGGTAATGGTATGTTCTAGGGTAACCGTACCATTTTACTAGAACACGTAGGTATTGATATGTTCTAGGGTTACATGAAATTTTACTAGAACACGTAGGTATTGATATGTTCTAGGGTTACCGTATCATTTTACTAGAACACGTAGGTATTGATATGTTATAAGGTTACAGTGTCATTTTACTAGAACATGTAGGTATTGATATGTTCTAGGGTAACAGTATCATTTTACTGGAACATGTAAGTATTGGTATGTTCTAGGGTTACAGTATCATTTTACTAGAACATGTAGGTATTGATATGTTCTAGGGTTACATGAAATTTTACTAGAACCTGTAGGTATTGGTATGTTGTAGGATTACAGTATCATTTTACTGGAACATGTAGGTATTGATATATTCTAGGGTTACAGTATCATTTTACTAGAACATGTAGGTATTGTTGTGTTCTAGGGTTACAGTGTCATTTTACTAGAACATGTAGGTATTGGTATGTTCTAGGGTTACAGTATCATTTTACTGGAACATGTAGGTATTGATATATTCTAGGGTTACAGTGTCATTTTACTAGAACATGTAGGTAATGATATGTTAAAGAGTTACAGTATCATTTTACTAGAACATGCAGGTATTGGTATGTTCTAGGGTTACCGTACCATTTTACAAGAACATGTAGGTATTGATATATTATAGGGTTACAGTATCATTTTACTAGAACACGTAGGTATTGATCTGTTCTAGGGTTACTGTATCATTTTACTAGAACATGTAGGTATTGGTATGTTCTAGGGTTACCGTACCATTTTATTAGAAGACGTAGGTATTGATATGTTCTAGGGTTACAGTATCATTTTACTAGAACATGCAGGTATTGGTATGTTCTAGGGTTACCGTACCATTTTACTAGAACACGTAGGTATTGATATATTCTAGGGTTACAGTATCATTTTACTAGAAGACGTAGGTATTGATCTGTTCTAGGGTTACCGTATCATTTTACTAGAACACGTAGGTATTGATATGTTATAGGGTTACAGTATAATTTTACTAGAACATGTAGGTATTGATATGTTCTAGGGTTACAGTATCATTTTACTAGATCACGTGCTGATATGTTGTCATTTTACTAGAACATGTAGGTATTGGTATGTTCTAGGGTTACAATGTCATTTTACTAGAACATGTAGGTATTGATATGTTCTAGGGTTACAGTATCATTTTACTAGAACATGTAGGTAATGGTATGTTCTAGGGTAACCGTACCATTTTACTAGAACACGTAGGTATTGATATATTCTAGGGTTACAGTATCATTTTACTAGAACACGTAGGTATTGATATGTTCTAGGGTTACCGTATCATTTTACTAGAACACGTAGGTATTGATATGTTATAAGGTTACAGTGTCATTTTACTATAACATGTAGGTATTGATATGTTCTAGGGTTACAGTATCATTTTACAGGAACATGTAAGTATTGGTATGTTCTAGGGTTACAGTATCATTTTACTAGAACATGTAGGTATTGATATGTTCTAGGGTTACATGAAATTTTACTAGAACATGTAGGTATTGGTATGTTGTAGGATTACAGTATCATTTTACTGGAACATGTAGGTATTGATATATTCTAGGGTTACAGTATCATTTTACTAGAACATGTAGGTATTGATGTGTTCTATGGTTACAGTGTCATTTTACTAGAACATGTAGGTATTGGTATGTTCTAGGGTTACAGTATCATTTTACTGGAACATGTAGGTATTGATATATTCTAGGGTTACAGTGTCATTTTACTAAAACATGTAGGTATTGATATGTTCCAGGGTTACAGTATCATTTTACTAGAACATGTAGGTATGGATATGTTCTAGGGTTACAGTGTCATTTTACTAGAACATGTAGATATTGATTTTTCCCAGAACATGAAGGTATTGATATGTTCTAGGGTTACAGTGTCATTTTACTAGAACATGTAGGTATTGATATGTTCTAGGGTTACAGTGTCATTTTACCAAGAAAATGTAGGTATTGATATGTTCTAGGGTTTCAGTATCATTTTACTACAACATGCAGGTATTGATATGTTCTATGGTTACCGTACCATTTTACTAGAACACGAAGGTATTGATATGTTCTAGGATTACAGTATCATTTTACTAGAACACGTAGGTATTGATCTGTTCTAGGGTTACAGTATCAATTTGCTAAAACATGTAGGTATTGGTATGTTCTAGGGTTAGAGTATCATTTTACTAGAACACGTAGGTATTGATATGTTCTAGGGTTACAGTATCATTTTACTAGAACATGTAGGTATTAGTATGTTCTAGGGTTACAGTGTCATTTTACTAGAACATGTAGGTATTGATATGTTATAGGGTTACAGTATCATTTTACTAGAACATGCAGGTATTGGTATGTTCTTGGGTTACCGTATCATTTTATTAGAACACGTATGTATTGATATGTTCTAGGGTTACAGTATCATTTTACTAGAACATGTAGGTATTGATATGTTCTAGGGTTACCGTATCATTTTACTAGAACACGTAGGTATTGATATGTTATAGGGTTACAGTATAATTTTACTAGAACATGTAGGTATTGATATATTCTAGGGTTACAGTATGATTTTACTAGATCACGTAGGTACTGATATGTTCTAGGGTTACAGTGTCATTTTACTAGAACATGTAGGTATTGGTATGTTCTAGGGTTACAGTGTCATTTTACTAGAACATGTAGGCATTGGTATGTTCTAGGGTTACCGTACAATTTTACTAGAACACGTAAGTATTGATATATTCTAGAGTTACAGTATCATTTTACTAGAACACGTAGGTATTGATATGTTCTAGGGTTACAGTATCATTTTATTAGAACATGTAGGTATTGGTATGTTCTAGGGTTACCGTACCATTTTACTAGAACACGTAGGTATTGATATATTCTAGAGTTACAGTATCATTTTACTAGAACACGTAGGTATTGATATGTTCTAGTGTTACAGTATCATTTTATTAGAACATGTAGGTATTGGTATGTTTTAGGGTTACATTGTCATTTTACTGCAACATGTAGGTATTGATATGTTCTAGGGTTTCAGTATCATTTCACTACAACATGTAGGTATTGATATGTTCTAGGGTTACCGTACCATTTTACTGGAACACGTAGATATTGATATGTTCTAGGGTTACAGTATCATTTTACTAGAACATGTAGGTATTGATATGTTCTAGGGTTACCGTACCATTTTACTAGAACACGTAGATATTGATATGTTCTATAGTTACAGTAGCATTTTACTAGAACATATAGTTATTGATATGTTCTAGGGTTACAGTATCATTTTATTATTATGTAGGTATTGGTATGTTCTAGGGTTACAGTGTCATTTTACTAGAACATGTAGGTCTTGATATGTTCTAGGGTTACAATATCATTTTACTAGAACATGTAGGTAAGGTCAGGTTGTATTTATACCGTATGTACGTGTACGATTTTCGTGTACATTTATCAGTCTATTGTTGAGATCGATTGATGTGATAACAGTGTAGAGGACATCACAATCAACCACAGAGGGCTTTAATTTAGTCATTTAAATGTGTAATTATTCTAGTTTTACCTCTTGTCATCTATTATCCATTAAGTAATTCCAAAGTTTATTAATCATTTAATGCTTTGTAGCAATGATGTATGTAATTACATCTAGCAAGTATACTCTATTTTATGGTTATTATTGATGAGTATACTTTGTTAACCTTGGTTAAGCTTTATGGCGGCTCCGCATTTTCAATTTCTTTTGTTTTCTTACTTAATTTTTGATTTGGTGGTTCCACTACTCCGGCCGATAAATGGCTCTGGGTATTGTTTAACCACTTACCGGATATGTTGTCTGCTTTTTAATTTAGTCCTTTGGCTGTTACTTGTGATACGCAGGCTTCATAAACGCTGCTCCCAACTAAATTCCATTATGTTTATTTCGCTCTTCGGGCCATTTAATTTTATTAGATACTGGGACCATACGCCGTACGATATGGGGATGCATATAACTCCATGTCCACCGCCGTATGCATGCCATCTGTGTACTATTGATTTAAGGAATATAGAGTTCTGCTCAACCCGGGGCTAGAGGGCGTGAGCGGTAGCTAGCATATTTCACTACCGCTCACGAACAGTCTCAATCAAACCGAGACTACAATATTTCGTATGTGTCGTGCTCGGCCGTTTCCAAAGGTCCATCATCATACTTTTTTTTTAACATTTTACATAGTTAAATTATTAACTTTACGACTGACAGGTAAATCAATAATCAAATAAGGGAAATTAGGAAATGAGAAGTGATTAATTATTATGTTGTTCAAGAATAGTTACATAATTAAATCCATAAAGGTATAATTCAGTGCCTTCCCGGGGATTCTTTAAGGAATATTTGAATTTTGCGCGTGACAGGGGTCGATTTCGCCAGGAGCTGGTGAACATGAAATTACGATTAAAGACACGCCTTCAAAGCGGCATGCGATTTAAGTAAGGGTCAGTAGCTATAATACATAGCAAACTAGACTGTGAAGACTTACATATACATCTAGCTGTATTAAGGTTAAAGTCTCTACTTTTACGAAGTCACAAAATTAGGTGTAGATAGTAGTTGTGAGACCTGGATTCTGTACTAGTCGTATATCAGTCAATATCCATTATTCTGAACCTTGTGATAACCTCTGTGGAGATATGACGGTTATCATGCCCGAAAACTATGTCGATTGTCTATAATCTGTACTTGGTCTCCTATTCTGGTGGTACAGACATCGTCGCTAGTGTGTTATCAGTATACAAGTGATGGCGTGATGTCCATTTAACAGCTGTTATCAATTTCCCTTTGAGGCTATGTTCAAGTTATCAATTCAGTGTTTTCTGCATCACCTGAACAAATCAGAATGTTATAATATGAAACGTATATTTTATTTCACTATTCCGTATTTAGATGTGAAATTTCTTTTGCAGCTTATTTAGTTTGCAAACAAATATTATTAGGCTACACGTTCAATATCATGGACTACTGACTAGTAACTCGATATTTTACAATAAGATGGCAGTTGTGATAAGCTAGATATTTTTCGAGTTTATTCGTCATTTTAATCATATCTGTATATGTTTCAGGTTCTTTCAAGCAATAGGCAAATAGAAAATCTCGTAACAATTTTAAATAATAATCTCTATAAATTTCATCTTTTCTTACTTTTTTCCGTTGCCACCGATGTAATAGGAGAGTATTTTACACTCTGACTTGTATGAAGACATGTTAATACATACGCAAGATTGATTTTGTAGATTTTTTGAAACGTAGTCATTGCTTTTTATCCTTGCCCTTGATCTTCGGTAACAGTACGACACTCACTCAAGAAGCGTCGTTTTTCAATACGCAGTCTAGTTACCAGCAAAATCGATGCTGTCTACAGTAGGACGCAGTCAAGTTACTAGGACGCTGTCTAGTTATCAGCAAAATATATGCTGCCAGTAGTCGGACGCGATCTACTAACCACCAAAATCGAGCCCTGTCCCAATTTGGGTAAACTGATTTTTAGACTTTTTTTAAAGTGTTTTTTTATGTTTTTGCTACGTAATATTGAAAATGTGGACACGTTCATACAAGACGGTGTGTCCACATGTTAAAAAAATATCAAAAAATGATTGTATTGCCATGTTTAACCGTTTTTAGACCAAGACGTATTTGACCATTTTCCGAAATTGACCCTTTTTAAAAACAATATTTACAACATCGATCGATCATTCTGGAAATAGTCTATGATTCTGGAGGAGACGAAACATAAAACATGTAACACTAATACAAGTCTAGTGTAACTGCGTCAATAAAATTACCTTCATGGATCGTTTTATGTTCGAAATACGCAATTTATGTTAAAGGGACACACGGCAATCTTCAAGTATTTGAAATGGGTGTCTCGATTTATATATCCAGTATCATTTTTACTTTTACCCTGGTTACATTTAAATAAATCTAATTTTAAAAATTCGCTATTTCGTCTTATTATACCATAAGTTTTTATATATTACTGGTGCAATACTATCAAAAAATAATAATATGCAAAAACAAATGGCTTAATACAATGCCTATAATTAACGTTAATTATTGAACAAATGCAATTTATGTAGAAAAACTAACGGGACGCCGCTAGTTTTTAAAAAGTCAAGATTGCCATGTGTCCCTTTAACAATTGCACTTTTTTCTATTTCTCTGACGCGGCCATCTTAGCAGACAACATCGAGGTAAAAGGTCAGAAGTATGCAACAATTGTTTTGATTGGTCAATTTAAACTAATAAGCGCGCGCTAACATTCTGGTTTACGAACCATAATCTCGATGAATGAACTATATCGCTTCTGCAAGGGACGCAGTTAGCAATTTTATGAATGAAATGAATGCCTTTACAACTGTGTCATTACAAGGACATAGGCCTAGTTCGTAGAAAATATTCATGGCACGTTTACTACTGTGGTGTGTTCTGATATTTCCTTATAACTACACAAAGAGCTATATTTCCGTATAAAATATTTTCATTCCCTTCAGATACTGCAACCTTGATAGAATAACTTTTTAAATTGAGATAATTTAAATTATTGTTTCATTCCCTTCAGAACTTGCAACATTGACTAAATAGCTGTCAATGGACACATGTTTTTTTATTCTCTTCAGAACTTGCAGCATTCGACTAAATATGTTCTTTATTGAGAAATATTATGTTTCATTCCCTTCAGAACTTGCAACATTGACAACATCTAGATATTTTTTTCATTCCCTTCAGAACTTCGAACGTGTCCAGATTAAAAAACAACACCAAAATGCATAATTCACCAACACGATCTGTATCCACATTTCTAAAAATGTGATAATTTACCCCCAAAAGTATTCCAAGCACCTTGTTCTATATATTTGGCCCCATCGAGACCCTTTCCACGGGATATACCTTCCATGTATCACATTATTAAACTTCTAAAATAAGAGGACACGTCGCCTTATAAGAGCCGTGTCCACATTTTGAAAAACACACTTTTCTTAATAAAAACATTTTTTTTTTAAAATCTGGACACGCCGCCTTATAGAGCCGTGTCCACTTGAGACATAAAGACACTTTTCTTAAGAATAACATACTTTTTTTCAAATCTGGACTCACCGCCTTATAGTGTCGTGTCCACTTTTGGAAATCTGAAGAAAATGTGTTTTTTCTCAAGTAGACACAGTCCTATAAGACCGTGCGATCACATTTAAAAATGTATGTTTTTTCTTAAGAAAAGTATATTTTTTCTCAAGTGTACACAGCTCTTTAAGGCGGTGTGTCCACATTTTAAAAAAGCATGTTTTTCTTAAGAAAAATATATTTCTTTTCAATTGGACGCAGCTCTATAAGGCTGCGTGTCTAGATTTTAAAACAGTATGTTTTTCCTAAGAAAAGTGTCTTTTTTTCAAGTGGATACGGCTCTATAAGGCGACGTGTTCTCTAAGAAGTTTTATAATGTGATACATGGAAGGTATATTCGGGGAAAGGGTTTCCTTCGGGGCCAAATATATATAAAAAAAAAGGGGCTTGGAATTTTTTTGGGGGGTAAAATATCACGTTTTTAGAAATGTGGACTCAGATCGTGTTTGTGAAATATGTATTTTTGTCGTTTTTTAAAATCTGGACACGTTCAATGTTGCAAATTCTGAAGGGAATGAAAAAGAATAGGATATCTAAAAATACATGCTGTCAATGTTGCAAGTTCTGAAGGGAATGAAAATACTATTTCTCAATATAGAACATATTTAGTCGAATGCTGCAAGTTCTGAAGGTAATAAACAAGAATATTTCTCCATTTACTGCTATTTAGTCAATGTTGCAAGTTCTTACCAGAAAATGTACGTCCGCCTCGATCATTCACGTTTATATGATGTCCTTTTCATTCATTTGGTTCGTTAAGACGTGCTCGACTTCTAGTCCAATGAAAAATTCGTTATATAATGAGTGACTTCGATCACGAACCATAGTAGCCGTAGTTTAACTATGGTCAGATCGAATACGCAATGGTTAAACCAGAATGACGTCATCAGTCTACTATAGTTCAACCCACGGCAAGGGGATGGTTGCTCTGGTTCAAACATGGCGGACAAAAATAAACTTTCACAAATTTGAAACCAACTTTGTTGTATCTTCGGCATTTATAGAAATTTGACTTGAGTTATAAATGTGTTATTTGTACGTAGTCAGTTACTCGATACATATACACAATTGCAACGACAATTAACTGTTTAACAACGACTTATTTGAGAAATTGCGTTGCCGGTGTCAAGGTAAATAACGCATGGTTTAAATGCACCATGTATAATCGGCATAGTCTAAAACCTGGGATGGAATGGAATGGAATGAGCCTTTGATTATAATCGCATTCCATTCCATTTTAGTCTAACGTTCCCATTCCATAGTTTAGTCTGTGTATAAACATGTTCTGAGTATAGGATTAAATATGGAATGAACCTAGAAGAAAACTGGAATGAAAAAACGTGAAATTTGCTTATTTTTCCATATAACGCTATCAGGAAAGCATGGTCCCGAACACAATGTAATATATCTGACATGTTCTAACCTATTGGTATTATAACCTCTAACCACACATACACACACAGACTGGCACACAAAGACTATCACACACGCACGCATACACACACGCGCGCGCGCGCACACACACAAACATTGACATAACTATATACATGGCAGACACATGTACGCAAACTAACAATATTACATACATAACACATACAATAGTCCACAATATCATAGCATTGTAGTGTAGTAGGACTCAATTGGGATGTACGTAAATAAATAGGTTTGTAAGCGCGTTACTACTCTCTCGCCACAGAGCGATAGCGGTATAGGTATCGCTTCACATGCAATCGTTCTGAGTTCAAACCCCGCTGAGTGTACTAGTTTTCCTCGTCCGTTTACAGTAGTATGGTCAGTGGAATTGCCTTTGATGAATGCATAGCATTAACTCTTTTAATTCAGTACAGACAAAGAGGCGGAGCTTTATGTACAATACTATAAATTAATGGAAGTTAGAGTAAATATATGGAGTCTTTCACAGCTTGTTAGTGCTTAACTAAGTCTTTTTTATGTTTAGCGTCATTGGGCTGGTAAGATTTTTGAATGTCTGGGCCAACAAAAAAACAAAAACATTTTTGACGTTCATATGGAAACCATCGGAAACGTATTTCCACTTCAACGACGGCGCAAAAGAAGTTATATAGAGAATATCATATTAGTGCCTGATCACAGATCAACTGGATACGATCAGGCACTAACATGATATTCTATTTATCATGTTGATCGTTTAAAATCAATTAATTTATATTTTTTCCATTTTTGCGCGTTCAAATTTACCCAGACGTCATCAAATATACCCTAACGTCTATGGCAAGCCAATGGTCCACCCTGGGTCTAAAAACTAGGATTAACGATCGATAGACTAGGTTTTTCGAACGTAAACCAGGTTTATCGAATACTAACCTATATTTTCGAGCAAAAACATAAGATAACGGGCGTAAACCATAGCTTACGGGCGTAAACCATAGTTTACGCTCGTGAACCCAGGTTTACGTTCGATAAACTAGGTTCGTGAACCCTAGTTTACGAACGTGAACCTATGTTTACGACCGTGAACTTGGGTTTACGACCTCGAACATGGGTTTACGACCGTGAACATAGGTTCACGCTCGTGAACATAGGATAACGACGGAAAATCATAGATTTGTTCGAGAAACCTAGTTTATCGAACGTAAACATAAGTTCACGTTCGTAAACTATGGTTCACGCTCGTAAACCCAAGTTCACGGTCGTAAACATAGGTTCACGTTCGTAAACTATGGTTCACGCTCGTAAACATAGGTTCACGTCCGTAAACTACGGTTCACGGTCGTAAATCTAGGTTCACGTCCGTAAACTATGGTTCACGTTCGTAAACTTTGGTTCACGGTCGTGATTGGGTATGCTCGTAAATCACAGATACCTGTCCGAAAGCATAGTTACAAGTCGATAAACCCGGTTTTACGAACGTGAACCTATGCTTACGAGCTTGAACCTATGTTTACGAGCGTGAACCATAGTTTACGAGCGTAAACTATAGTTCACGGTTGTAAACATAGGTTTACGTCCGTACACTATGGTTCACGCTCGTAAACATAGGTTTACGTTTGTAAACTATGGTTCACGGTCGTAAACATAGGTTCACGGTCGTAAACATAGGTTCAGGGTCGTGAATCCATATTCATGCCCGAAATTCATAGTTGATTTGATAATCCTAGTATATCGACCGTAAACCATGGTTTACGTTCGATAAACAGGGTTTCTCGATTGAACTATGAATTTCGGTTGTTATTCTATGTTTACGAGCGTGAACCGGGGTTCACGAGCGTGAACCATAGTTTACGAACGTGAACCTATGTATACGACCCTGAACGTGAACTTCGGTTTACGAGCTTGAACCTACGTTTACGAGCGTGAACTATGGTTTACGGACGTTATCCTATGTTTTCGCTCGAAAGGATAGGTTAACATGCTTTTACGTTCGAAAACCTGTGGTGGGATCACGTTATTATTGGACAATTGACTTGCCATAAACGTCATCAAAAGAGTGTTGACGTCATAAAAAGAACAGCACCTGACGGGATCGGAACGTAACTGCCGAGATAATGTTTTTTCTCAGGCACCCTGTTTCTCGGCAGAATTGTGCAGATCGACATGATAAAAAATATCTAGGGAAAGGAGCAACTTGATCAACTACATTAATTCCTAATAGGAATAAACAAAAATCTTACTACATGAGTATCATTATAACTTGTTTTGTTGTTTGAAGGGGGTCCCAAAGGGGGGTGTGTTCACGTGATCACGTAAAATAAAAACAAGGATCACGTCTTAACGTGAAAATAGCAAAACTTTCACATTTCACGTTAAATGTGGATGAGCAGACGTGAAGCGCTATAGGCTCGAGCTTCTCTAGTACAATGTGTTGGTTGCAACAACAACAAAAAAAAACAAAAAAAAACCCACACACAATCACGATTCCCCGTGCCAGATGTTCGCGCAAGTACGAAAGTTCAGCTCTCGGGGGAGGCTCGGTGGAGGAGGAACTGAACTGAACTGGGGTTTTAAGGCGCACCAACACATGAAAAGGTTATATGGCGCCTAAAAGGCATGAACATGCCAGGCTCATCTTCCATGAACATCGAGATAAAATATGGAAAATGGGCCTAGAACCTTCTCACCCTGAACTGCAGAGTTGCTGCAAATTCTATCGTAGGAACTCCATTTACGCTGGAGCCACGTTATTGTTTTTCTGCCACTGCTCTTTTGATGCGAACGAGATAGCACCTGAAACAATGCAGGGATCATGATGAAGACCTTTAATGAACATGAACAAAAAATGATAAAATGAACATGAATTTGGGGGGATTCTACCCCTCTGGCTACCCCTCCAAAGGGATCTGCAGTGGCCGTATTCTTTGCCCCGTGACCAAACGGGGCCCCCGGCAACCACACGGGGATGGTGGAGGAGGAGGGACACTAAAAGGACTGAAAAGGACTAAACAAATCACGTTTCACGTCACTTTATCACGTTTTACCAAGACCAAAATCACGGATCACGCTACTACTACTACTACTTCTACTATATCTACAACTACAAATACTACTACTACTACTACTACTACTACTACTACTATACTACCACTACCACAACCACAATAATAGTAATGATAATGATAATAATAATGATAATAATAATAGTATTTATAATAATGTATGCGTGCACGTGCATGTATGTGTTTTGTGAAATCGCAGTGTTAAAGATGCAGTTACCTCTCACATTTTATATTCAATAATCGTGTAATATAAAGATGTATGAATATTGCCAGTGACCACGAATGTTGTAATTTTTGTAATATAAAATCCATAACCTTAAATTAAATTCTATATATAGAGGATCTTATTTACATGAGAACTCATTCATTGAATTTATTAAACGAGTTAGCAAAATGATATATGCGAGGCATTTGCCGAGCATAATATCATTTTTGCTAACGAGTTTAATAAATTCAATAATGAATGAGAACGAATGTTAGATTCTATTTATCACATAACACACATATCGACTTTTATTGCATTTTGCCTGTCGTTTTAGCACGCAAAACCGACATAAACCGTGGGAATTGGATCATGTCATTATCGATATTTTTTGACAGTGCATACTAGGCTTATTTGCATGATTATATAACTAGTAGTATATCGAACATATAGAATGGTGTTATTCCACTCCCACACCGTAAGTTATGTGATAGAATCTGAATATCCCTGTTGATCCTGTGTAAACGTGTATACTATCATACCCCCTAAATATACACAAACTCCAACTTGAGTATCTGTTGATCCTTGGCACACTATAAACTTCAATATAAAATATAAGATTGTCAAAAATACACTTACTATTGATGCAAACATGAAAAAAAAAACGTCATTTTTAGCTCTACTGGCCAAAGGCCTGAACGGTTAATGCGATCACTTTTCGTCCGTCTTCCCTCCGTCCGTCCGTCTGTCCGTCTGTTAACAATTTTATAAAATCGACATCTCCTCTGAAACCGCTTGAAGGATTTTAATGAAACTTCATCACAATATTACTTGGGAGGGTCCCTCTCAGATTTGTGGTTTTCGCGGCCGCCAGTCATCCAAGATGGCCGCCATGGCTAAAACTAGGTCAAATTTAAGGAAATTTCAAACGACATCTCCTCCGAAACCACTTATTACATTCTACTGATATATCATATACATGTTCATTGGGTTGACCTCTATCATATTTGTGTTTTCCGTTATTGTCGAATACTCAAAATGGTCGCCACGGCGACTCAAAGTTTACATAGAGTTATATAGGAAAAGGTTAAAAATGACATCTTCTCTGAAACAGCTTGAAGGACTTTGATGAAACTTAATCACAATGATATTTGGAATAGTCCCTCTCAGATTTGTGTTTTTCGCGGACGCCAGTCATCCAAGATGGCCGCCATAGTTAAAACTAGGTCAAATTTAAGTAAATTTCAACAAACGACATCTCCTCCGAAACCACTGATTCCAATCTACTGAAATATCATATACATGTTCCTTGGTTTGGCCTCTATTAAGTTCGTGTTTATCGTTATCGTCGAATAATCAAAATGGCCGCCACGGCGACCCCAAATTTACATAGAGTTATATAGGAAAAGGTTAAAAATGACATCTTCTCTGTAACCGCTGAAGGATTTTGATGAAACTTAATCACAATGATATTTGGGATAGTCACTCTCATTTTTGTGTTTTCACGGCCGCCAGTCATCCAAAATGGCCGCAATGGCTAAATCTAGGTCAAATTTAAGGAAATTACAAACGACATCTCCTAAACCACTTATTTCATTCTTGTGAAATATCATATACATGTTCCTTTGGTTAGCCTCTGTCAACTTTGTGTTTTTCATTATCGTCAAATAATCAAAATTATTCAAAATGGCCGCCACGATAACCCAAATTGTACATAGAGTTATATATAGGAAACATGTTTCTTGGGTTGGCCTCTATCATGTTTATGTTTTTGAATCACATCATACAGGTAGAGCGTCTACAGGCCCTCTTGGGCTTCTTGTTTTGTGTGTTGTCTTTCATTGTCTATGTCTAATTGACATTACCCTCTCCAGGCACGTAGCTGGGTCCAGATTTGAGTTACGCATCTCCGCTAGTGGGGTCCGGGGGCGTGCTCCCCCGTGATATAGTTTTGGCGTATATTACATAGCAATGTTAGGCTTATTTTGACTGCTATTTTAATACACATTGAAATCAGAAGACAAAATTAAATCAGGTACGGCATACGGAACTTAAATACAACACACCCCTCCCACCCCATCCTCTTCAGTTTTTATTACATTTTTCGCATAATTTTTTTTTTCGATTTTTATTTTTTCGGACATTGACACATAATTGTACGCACGTGCGTAGGTGCTACGCGTCTGCTGTCTTAAAATCGAATTGGCACGAATAAACTGTAATCTAATATCCGAAATTTAATACGCGGATCCAGGATTTTACCTCGAGGCGGAGAAAAAGGTTTCGCAATAACAAGAAAACTACAACACACGTTTCTTTTCGATTTTTTCAGGATGGTGTATCTAGGGGTGTCCATGGGAGGTCCAGAGGCGGTCCATACTTTACAAACCTTAATATTTTATGTCAATTGAATGTTGTTTAACGGCTCATCAACACAGTACAGGTTATTTAGAGCCGCCCCAGAGAGAAGGGAAGGATACATAGGAATCCGGGAACCTGCCCTACTCTTATTATCGAATAGATTCGTATAATTCTTTAACGTGCTCGGATAAAATACCGATACACGGGACCGCCCGGTTTACGTCCCCATCCGACGGACGAGGCTAAGGATAAGTGTCTTGCCCAAGAACACATCGACGGAACTCAGTGGCACCACGGAGGATTGAACCCGGGGCCTCCGGGTACAAATCCGCCGCGCTACCGACTGCGCCACGCCAGCCCTCATAATATTTTATGTAATTTACAAAATCTCAGTCCGGCCCTTCGCACGCACGGGCTTCCCTCTGGATCCGCTAGTGATCCACTCTGAATTTATACTCCAACCTGGATCCGCTAGTGATATACACCACCCACACACATAACAATAAAATATTTCTTGACTTCTGAATTCCGAAATCCGCATTCCGCATTCCGCATTCCGATTTCCGAATTCCATAAAATAATTGTTTTTTTTTCATGTTTGCACTAATGCTAAAGAGTATATTTGAAAATATTATATTTTATATTGAAGTTTATAGTGTGTATATACAAAGGATTAACAGATACTCTCCCCGTGTGGTTGCCGGGGTAGAATACAACCACTGTAAATCCCGCTAGAGGCAGAGGGGTAGGACTCCCCTTCATGTTCATTTTGTCATTTTTTATCATGCTCATTCATGATCTTAATCATGACACCACGTATGCAAACGTGGAAACGTGGCTATATCGCAAATGGAGTGTTTACTATAGAATTTGCAGCAACTCTGCAGTTCTGCAGATTAGAAGGTCCGAGGCCCATTCTCCATATTTTATCTTGATGTAAATGGAGGATGAGCCTGGCATGATAATTATTATATGTTAGGCGCCATATAACCGTTCATATGTTGGTGCGCCGTAAAAACCCAATTCAATTAACAGGCACTCGAGTAGGAGTTTGTATATATGTATAGGGTATAATAGTATATACGTTTATGGTGTATTTATAGAAAGGACACACGGATACTCAGGTTATAGGAAATTTAATTTAAAATATGTGGTTTATATAAATGTACAACAACTGTGGTCACTGGCAATATTCATACACTTTTATATTACATGATTATTAAATATAAAATGTGAGAAGTAATTGCATTTTAACGGTAACACTGTGATTTCACAACACACATATATGCACATGCACGCATACATTAGTAGTAGTAGTAGTAGCAAACATAAAAAATAGCTCTTTTCCTTTTCATTTTGACTGATCATTTATGCCTATAAACTGTATTATTATTATTATTATTATTATTATTATTATTATTATCTTACTACCTACATCTAAATGCGGAATTCGGAATGCGGAATTCGGAAAGCAGAATTCGGAACGCGGTATTCGGAATGCGAAATTGGGAGTGCGGAATGTGGAAGTCAAGAAATAGAAGTGAAATAAATGTGAGCCATATGGGCCATCGTAGTTTTTTTCCTCTCGACTCTTCGTTTCCTTTTTCTTGTCTGGTAGGTAGGTTTCGAGAAAGCAATGTTGTTTTTCTCAGTATATTTGTTTTGAAGTATCAGCCAGAGAAGAAATGTTAATTAACAGTATAATTTTTATTTGTTATGCAGGATGACTCTGTCAACCAGAGGAGAAATGTTTGTTTTCATTAGATGTGTTATATAGGATGACCCGCTAAAGATAGAAAAAACTCGGTATGGCCTTATTTAAAAACCTCGATGGGGTTAGCCCGTCTCGGTGTTGTAAGAAAGTCAGTTGGTAACCAACTTGCTGAGACTAGACACTAAATATTACATATTTGTTCATGTGCCTGTATTTATTCTAGTTTTAGTTGTTAATTTTGGATCCACATATATCTATGTAATAAAGTAAACACATTCAAGGTTTTACACTATGCCGCGTGAAACTATGGTTTAACTAGAGTAAGTTCGCATTACTCCTTTACTAGACATGCGCAGATCAATAGTTAAACTATAGTTAGTGATCAAAGTCCCTCAATGGTAGCCGTGAAAATAGACTGGTTTAAACTCCATTACTAAGAGCAAAATAAGTGCAAGAAATCAGTTTACTCAAATTGGGACAGGGCCTAAAATCAATTCATTTGACTTTGAACATTTGATTCGAATCTCCAGTATCAAAATACTTTGACTTTGGACATTCGACATTCGACCCGAATGTCCAATATCAAAAGAAAAAAATGACTTTAGACATTAGACCCGAATGTCCAATATCAAAACAATTTGACATTGGACATTGGCGAATCTCCAATATCAAATTAATTTGACTTTGGACATTCGATCCGAATCTCCAATATCAAAATAATTTGACGTTGGACATTGGTGAATCTCAAATATCAAATTTTAATTTGAGTTTGGACATTTGACCCGAATCTTCGATATCAAAATAATTTGTCTTTGGACATTGGCGAATCTCCAATATCAAATTAAGTTGACTTTGGACATTCGATCTGAATCTCCAATATCAAAATAAATTGACTTTGGACATTCGACGTCCAATATCGAATTAGTTTGACTTTGGACATTCGATACCGAATCTCCAGTATCAACTTAATTTGACTTTGGACATTGGCGAATCTCCAATATCAAATTAATTTGACTTTGGACATTCGATCAGAATCTCCAATATCAAAATAATTTGACTTTAAACATTCGACCCGAATTTCCAATATCAAAATAATTTGACATTGGACATTGGCAAATCTCCGATATCAAATTAATTTGACTTTGGACATTCGGTCCGAATCTCCAATATCAAAATACTTTGAATTTAGACATTTGACCCGAATGTCCAATATCAGAATAATTTGACTTTGAACATTTGATCCAAATTTCCAATATCAAATTATTTTGACTTTGGGCATTCGATCAGAATCTCCAATATCAAAATAAATTGGCTTTTTACATTCGAACCGAATGCCCAATATCAGAATAATTTGACATTGGACAGTGGCTAATCTCCAACAGCTATTGATGTAGATGCTAACGTTAAGTACTGTGATCCCATCTCCTTCCTAACGTACAGTAACACAATGCAGCTACTGTCTAAATGCTTTCGTTCGACAGTTGACATTGTGTTGGCACATGCATATTGATATGACTTTCACATTATGTAGTAATTGTTTTTCACAAATGTGATACTTTGATGATTTTATACATACATTTTATAAATTTTGACTGCAATGGAATAACTAGATACAAATAGCACAATTTATGAAACTGAAAAGATAAGAATTATTATCGGGTATTATTTGAATAATTGCGAGTATACTTTGTTTGTGTTTGAACTTGTCGGAGTTTCATGATAAGCCACACAATTGAACACAGTCAAAGTTTGGAAATTGCATTGATCAAACCTTTCGTACTATGCACTAACCTGTTCTCGCAATATACAGATTCTCCACGAGTGATATTCAATCTCGAATATTTTAAGTACCCATGAATAAACATATACTTTTTATCAGCACATATAAATTACCTCATTACTTGAATACCTGGGAAGGGTTTGGATAAACAACTTTTTAGTGTAATTTTGCCGTCATTTGCCGTGTTTATGCCTTATATTATGGTGTTTTTTTTTAATTTCTTTGATAACTTCCGCACACACACACACACACACACACGCGCGCGCGCGTATACAAACAATACTGTTTTCCGACATCTATATCGTTCTCTTGTACAAACAAGTACATACAATTATTTGAGTTTGCCTCCAGTCGTTTTTACATAAAACAATACAATTGGATTTAGAACATGCATATAAATGTATTTAATGAAAAACAAACTTACTCTAAGGATAGCCATTTTTATTAACATATTAACGGCTGCTGTTCTTTGAAAAATTAAAATAGAAAGGTGTTCCTCGGACTGCCTATTGTTATCTCACAAAGGCCACAATATCTGTGAAATTGGCTAGGTATTCGGCGTTCAGGGTTCGACTTTCAAACCCAGTTCGGTATTCAACATTCGAACCCAGTTCTGTATTCAACTTTCGAACCTAATTCGGGGTTCGACATTCGAACCCAGTCGGTATTGAGCATTAGAACTCAGTTGTGGGTTTGACATTCTAAATCAGTTCGGTATTCGACATTTGAACCCAGTTCGATATTATACATTCAAATCCAGTTCGGTAGTCAACATTCAAACCCAGTTCGGTTTTTTAACATTCAAACTCAGTTCGGTATTCAACATTCAAACTCAGTTCGGTTTTCAACATTCAAACTCAGTTCGGTATTCAACATTCGAACCAAGTTCGGTCGACTTTCGAAACTACTTCGGTTTTTACCATTCGAACCCAGTTCGGGGTTCAACATTCGAAGCCAGTCCTGCATATAGTTGCAACATTCGGACACAGATTTGCGTTCAACATTCGAAACCATTTCTGCGTCCACCATTCAAACCGAATTTTGCTTCAATAGTCGTAGCCTGTACTGTATTCAATATTCGACTTCAGTTCTGTATTCAACATTCAACATTACCTAAATAAAATTAGGGTACCAAAAACCAAAGGGCATTAATATTTAGGTTTATCGACGTGGGATTTCCTTGGCCATTGACGCAAAAAACAACAACAAAACATTACGCAAGGATAATAGACAACTTTTACAAAACAAACATACTACCAGTGCTCCAGATACTCGCTCAGCACAATGCTTGTTGTACGCATGAAGAAAAAACAGTTGTACATGTGTATTCTTAAAAACAAGTTTTGAATATTTCAAACATTTTACATTAATACTCTACTCTTAAAATGTGTACTCTTTAGTCATTACCATAAACAAATATTACTTATTTCCTCTTCCCCTTACATATACATTCAACATTGTTTCTGTATTCTTCCTTAGATGGCATTAATTTGATTAAAAATCGACAAAGGCTTGCTTTTGTTTTTGCAAACATCTACTAGTAATTGCTGGAGGAACTCAATTGTGTTTTTGTATGCATTAATTTTAGTTTTGATGAAAAACTGCAGATATGCGTCTTATCTGGAGCACTGATACTATATAACAAGATGTCCATCTATTGCGTCTTATCTGGAGCACTGACACTATAACACAAGATACTCATCTATTGCGTTTTATCTGGAGCCCTCATACTATATAACAAGATGCTCATCTACTGCGTCTTATCTGGAGGACTGATACTATATAACAAGATGCCCATCTATTGCGTCTTATCTGGAGCACTGATACTATAACACAATATGCTTATCTATTGCGTTTTATCTGGAGCACTGATATTATTTAACAAGATGCTCATCTATTGCGTCTTATCTGAAGCACTGATACTATATAACAAGATGCTCATCTATTGCGTTTTATCTGGAGCACTGATACTATATAACAAGATGCTCATCTATTGCGCCTTATCTGGAGTACTGATACTATATAACAAGATGCTCATCTATTGCGTCTTATCTGGAGTACTGATACTATATAACAAGATGCTCATCTATTGCGTCTTATCTGAAGCCCTGATACTATGTATCAAGATGCCCATCTATTGCGTTTTATCTGGAGCACTGATACTATAACACAAGATGCTTATCTATTGCGTCTTATCTGGAGCACTGATACTATATAACAAGATGCTCATCTATTGCGTCTTATCTGGAGCACTGATACTATATAACAAGATGCTCATCTATTGCGCCTTATCTGAAGCACTGTTACTATATAACAAGATGCTCATCTATTGCGTCTTATCTGGAGCACTGATACTATATAACAAGATGTTCATCTATTGCGTCTTATCTGGAGTACTGATACTATATAACAAGATGTTCATCTATTGCGTCTTATCTGAAGCCCTGATACTATGTAACAAGATGCCCATCTATTGCGTCTTATTTGAAGCCCTGATACTATATAACAAGATACTAATCTATTGCGTCTTATCTGGAGCACTGATACTATATAACAAGATGCCCATCTATTGCGACTTATCCGGAGCACTGATACTATATAACAAGAAGCTCATCTATTGCGTATTATCCGGAGCCCTGATACTATATAACAAGATGCCCATCTATTGCGTCTTTTCCGGAGCATTGATACTATATAACAAGATCCTTATCTATTGCGTATTATCTGGAGCACTGATACTATATAACTAGATACCCATCTATTGCGTCTTATCTGGAGCACTGATACTATATAACACGATGCCCATCTATTGCGTCTTATCCGGAGCACTGATACTACATAACAAGATGCTCATCTATTGCGTCTTATCTGGAGCCCTGATACTATATAACAAGATGCTCATCTATTGCGTCTTATCTGGAGCACTGATACTATATAACAAGATGCTCATCTATTGCGTCTTATCTGGAGCCCTAATACTATATAACAAGATGCTCATCTATTGCATCTTATCTGGAGCCCTGATACTATATAACAAGATGCTCATCTTTTGCGTCTTATCTGGAGCCCTGATACCTCATCTATTGCGTCTTATCTGGAGCACTGATACTATATAACAAGATGCTCATCTTTTGCGTCTTATCTGGAGCCCTGATACTATACCTTATAACAAGATGCTCATCTTTTTTCGTCTAATCTGGAGCACTGATACTATATAACAAGATGTTCATCTATTGCGTCTTATCTGGAGCACTTATACTATATAATACGATGCTCATCTATTGCGTCTTATCTGGAGCCCTGATACTATATACCAAGATGCTCATCTATTGCGTTTTATCTGGAGCCCTGATACTATATAACAAGATGCTCATCTATTGCGTCTAATCTGGAGCACTGATACTTTATAACAAGATGCTCATCTTATGCATTTTATCTGGAGCCCTCATACTATATAACAAGATGCTCATCTACTGCGTCTTATCTGGAGCACTGATACTATATAACAAGATGCTCATCTATTGCGTCTTATCTGGAGCACTGATACTATATAACAAGATGCTCATCTATTGCGTTTTATCTGGAGCCCTCATACTATATAACAAGATGCTCATCTACTGCGTCTTATCTGGAGCATTGATACTATATAACAAGATCCTCATCTATTGCGTATTATCTGGAGCACTGATACTATATAACTAGATACCCATTTATTGCGTCTTATCCGGAGCACTGATACTATATAACACGATGCCCATCTATTGCGTCTTATCCGGAGCACTGATACTACATAACAAGATGCTCATCTATTGCGTCTTATCTGGAGCCCTGATACTATATAACAAGATGCTCATCTATTGCGTGTTATCTGGAGCCCTAATACTATATAACAAGATGCTCATCTATTGCATCTTATCTGGAGCCCTGATACTATATAACAAGATGTTCATCTTTTGCGTCTTATCTGGAGCCCTGATACCTCATCTATTGCGTCTTATCTGGAGCACTGATACTATATAACAAGATGCTCATCTTGTGCGTCTTATCTGGAGCCCTGATACTATACCTTATAACAAGATGCTCATCTTTTTTCGTCTAATCTGGAGCACTGATACTATATAACAAGATGTTCATCTATTGCGTCTTATCTGGAGCACTGATACTATAAAATAAGATGCTCATCTATTGCGTCTTATCTGGAGCCCTGATACTATATACCAAGATGCTCATCTATTGCGTCTTATCTGGAGCCCTGATACTATATAACAAGATGCTCATCTATTGCGTCTAATCTGGAGCACTGATACTATATAACAAGATGCTCATCTTATGCGTTTTATCTGGAGCCCTCATACTATATAACAAGATGCTCATCTACTGCGTCTTATCTGGAGCACTGATACCATATAACAAGATGCTCATCTATTGCGTCTTATCTGGAGCACTGATACTATATAACAAGATGCTCATCTATTGCGTTTTATCTGGAGCCCTCATACTATATAACAAGATGCTCATCTACTGCGTCTTATCTGGAGCATTGATACTATATAACAAGATCCTCATCTATTGCGTATTATCTGGAGCACTGATACTATATAACTAGATACCCATTTATTGCGTCTTATCCGGAGCACTGATACTATATAACACGATGCCCATCTATTGCGTCTTATCCGGAGCACTGATACTACATAACAAGATGCTCATCTATTGCGTCTTATCTGGAGCCCTGATACTATATAACAAGATGCTCATCTATTGCGTCTTATCTGGAGCCCTAATACTATATAACAAGATGCTCATCTATTGCATCTTATCTGGAGCCCTGATACTAAATAACAAGATGTTCATCTTTTGCGTCTTATCTGGAGCCCTGATACCTCATCTATTGCGTCTTATCTGGAGCACTGATAATATATAACAAGATGCTCATCTTTTGCGTCTTATCTGGAGCCCTGATACTATACCTTATAACAAGATGCTCATCTTTTGCGTATTATTGCGTATTATCTGGAGCACTGATACTATATAACAAGATCCTTATCTATTGCGTATTATCTGGAGCACTGATACTATATAACTAGATACCCATTTATTGCGTCTTATCCGGAGCACTGATACTATATAACACGATGCCCATCTATTGCGTCTTATCCGGAGCACTGATACTACATAACAAGATGCTCATCTATTGCGTCTTATCTGGAGCCCTGATACTATATAACAAGATGCTCATCTACTGCGTCTAATCTGGAGCACTGATACTATATAACAAGATGCTCATCTTATGCGTTTTATCTGGAGCCCTCATACTATATAACAAGATGCTAATCTACTGCGTCTTATCTGGAGCACTGATACTATATAACAAGATGCTCATCTATTGCGTCTTATCTGGAGCACTGATACTATATAACAAGATGCTCATCTATTGCGTTTTATCTGGAGCCCTCATACTATATAACAAGATGCTCATCTACTGCGTCTTATCTGGAGCACTGATACTATATAACAAGATGCTCATCTATTGCGTCTTATCTGGAGAACTGATACTATATAACAAGATGCCCATCTATTGCGTCTTATATGGAGACCTGATACTATATAACAAGATGCTCATATATTACGTCTTATCTGGAGCCCTGATACTATATAACAAGATGCTCATCTATTGCGTCTTATCAGGAGCACTGATAATATATAACAAGATGCCCATCTATTGCGTCTTATCTGGAGACCTGATACTATATAACAAGATGGTCATCTATTGCGTCTTATCTGGAGCCCTCATACTATATAATAAGATGCTCATCTTTTGCGTCTTATCTGGAGCATTGATACTATATAACAAGATGCTCATCCATTGCGTCTTATCTGGAGCCCTGATACTATATAACAAGATGCTACCATAAGATGCTCATCTATTGCATAGAAATAAACGTCATATACCTGTTTTACTCTCTCAGGCATCCAAACAATTATTAAAGAAAATGAATTGCCAACAGGTGACTATGCTGGATACGAATAACATGGTTTTTTTTTGTTTTGTTTTATGTTTAAATATCTTAGGTCGTTCGGTAATCCACCATCGCTTGATTTCCAAATTTAAAAAATGGAAAAAGGGAAGTAATGAAGATTGAAGTCGTGAAGATAGATCTTCCTCTTAGGCTTCCATATTATGGTTTGATCTATAGACATTGCAATATTGCGGTCAAAATTCTACCAAACAAAAGGTTACACAACGATATTCAGGATAGTAAATGGTAAACGACAGCGTACAAACTGACGGGAGGACAACGTGACATTGGCGTACAAACTGACGGGTGGACAACGTGACATTGACGTACAAACTGACGGGTGGACAACGTGACATTGGTGTACAAACTGACGGGTGGACAACGTGTCATTGGTGTACAAACTGACGGGTGGACAACGTGACATTGGTGTACAAACTGACGGGTGGACAACGTGTCATTGGTGTACAAACTGACGGGTGGACAACGTGACATTGGTGTACAAACTGACGGGTGGACAACGTGACATTGGTGTACAAACTGACGGGTGGACAACGTGACATTGGTGTACAAACTGACGGGTGGACAACGTGACATTGGTGTAAAATACGAATAGAATATACTAATGAAACTGAGTTTCAATTATATATTTAATAATGAGAACTTTTGTTCCGGGTTCTTTGTTCCGTATTCAAATATTCCTTATTTAAATAACGAATAAGGAACAAAATTTCCTATTCCTTATTCAAAATTAAGACTTTAGGCATATCATTTCCAGATATATAAGGACCAGATCCAAAGTCGAGAAACACTCAACACGAAAATTGAACACTTAACTTATCTGGCCCATAATGCATTTGCAATTTCATTTTCAGAATTAAAAACGGACGTGATTCTGATATCGCTTACTTTTACATTAAATACGTTTTGAAAACATTAACATTAAATAATTGTTAAATAAGGAATATGGAACCAGTTCCTTATTTCTTATTCGACGTCGTATAAGGAACTGTGTAACACATATATATTAATTGTTCCCCCCTTCTCTTATACCAGGTGGTTTTGTTGTCGATGATCTATAGAAATAAATATAGAGAGTTTAAAGGAGCATCTGCTTTTCGAACGGTTTTTAACACTAACAAATTGAATCGGAATGTATGGAAAAAACTGTTTGACACTACTCGCACAATTATATTTTTACCAAGAAATATCAAGAAACGTCTTTATTAAAATAATCAGACGAAAGAAAAATAACTTGACTTTAAAGAGACATATCTTCAAACACGGTGTCAAACTCCAAAAAATAAACTGGAATTTCTGAGGGTATTACTGTACAACGAAACATCACGATATATTTAATTAGATTATCTGGCGAGCAAAAAAGCGATTTAAAATAAACATCTTAATACAGAACAGCGATAAATTCCGAATAACGAATAAGGAACGAGGAACCGGTTCATTGTTGCATATTCGACGGAGAATAAGGAACTGGGTTATAATTGCAGAAGTTGCTTCGTTCCTGTGGTCCATCGAACAAACATTGTTCCAAGGCTATCTGGCAAAAAAACAGATGGACTTTAAAGGGGCATGTTTTCTTCCAACTGATTTAAGCTCAAAAAAAGTTTTTCTACCAAGGAAAATCTGAACTTTCAAGGGACATGTATTCACAGAACGATGTTAAAATCAAAATAAATAACTGGAGTATCATGAACAAACATTGACGGCTAATAAGAAACTGGGTTACATATTGCAGATGTTGCTTTATTTCTTACATGAGATGCTTTGTAATAGTTTTTTGGAACCTATCTATCACAATCTATTATGCGGTTCTTGAGAAGATCATTGTTTAAAGTATCCACAGTTTTTAATAATGGCGGCCATCTTTTGAATATCGGATTGACCTATTATTTTATTTAATATACCAGAAGCGTCCATGAGCAATTTGTGTAATTGACCGTGTGGTTTCAGAGTACTGACTGCTGCAAACGCCATTTCCTTATATAAATCTATGGAAAATAAAAAACATCCATATATGCAACATTTGGACACCCTCACCACTCCCACCCCGCACTACCCACACCCAGGGCCGGGGCATTTTTAGAATCCGGGGAAACAAAGAAACAACACACACATTTAATAATGTAGAACAGCGGACCAATTGTGAAATAAATTGTTAAAATATTTTATGCTGTTGTTCTTAAGAAGTAAATGTTTTAAGGCTTCAAATATTTTGAGTTATGACGGCCATCTTGCATGTCAAACAGACCTATTTTTCTTCTGTATGACTCCTCTAAATCGAAAGCATCCATGTGCTATTTGAGTATATTTGACCAAGCGGTTTCAGAGAAAGTGTTGCTAACGCATTTTCCTTTACCTGTATCAGACTATATGAAATCTCTATATACATTCGCTCGACCGCCCGGGGCCGGACGATTTTTGACGTCAGGTTAAAACAACACAAACTTAATCTTTTGGTTCCTAGTGATCAATTAAAAATAATAAAATTGTCGAAATGTTTCTAGTGTGCAATTCTTCAGAAGAAGATAGTAACGTCGTTTGGGCTTTTTGTAGTACTGGCGACCATTTAAAAATAAAACAATTGACCCATTTTCTTCTTCTACACTACAGAATTATTCATAAAAAAGTTGAGCAAAATTGGTCAAGCAGTTTCAGAGAAAATGCTGTTTTTGCGTGCTGCTAACAACAAAGACGCACACGTCTGTCTACACACGTCCACAACGACCACACGTCCACAACGACGGACGTTGCGCTACGGACGTCGCACTATAGTATAAGCCCTGCTGGACTTGGCCTATCGTTATATTAAAACCAAATCGGATATTAAATGCCGATCTCCGAATTAGTTCTACATTGAAAATCAAGCTCGACATTCGACTTTGAATGTCGATCTCAGAGCTAACTCTGCATTCAAATCTTATCTCGACATTGAATATCGATCTCAGATCTATAGCTATACATTCAAACACAGCAGAATATTGAAAGTCGATATCAGAGCTAACTATACATTCAAAACCTAGGTAGGAATTGAATGTCGATATCAGAGCTAGCTCTACATTGAAAACCCAGCTCAGCATTAAATGTCGATCTCAGCAATAGGTACACATTTAACCGCAAGCGGGATAACCAATATCTCTCACAGAGCTAGTTTAACATTCAAAAGTCAAAACATAGTTTGAATTAAAGGGAATATAGCGACACAACCAAACAATCTTTATTATTGAGAGTTCTGAAAAACTTGGAAAAAGGTGAAAGGATTATCAAAATCGGATGATAAACAAAGAAGATATGATCGTTTGAATGTTCTGTTGAATCGGATATGGAAGCCGCCATTTTTAGAGCTATGACATCACAGTTCTAAATGACCATATATGGAATATTAATAAATATACACATTTACTCATTTATAGGGCGAAGAATTAAAGCAACTGTATAAAGAATATGTAAAACTAATGGCAATAATGCTTTATATGCCCAGTTAAGGAGTTCCCATTCCCTTTAATTTCTTAAAGTCTTTACTTTGATTTACAATTCTCAAATGAACGCAATTTCATTTCGTTTTCTTATGCATTTGATATCTCTGCACATAATGTACACATAAGTATCTACATTGAATGCTTAGTTGCAAAATGTAAACCGTTTTAAATTCGTATCGTAAGATGTTTAATAAAACGGGGCCCAGGAGTATATACTAGTCATGCACATTGGATGTATTAGGGGCCCCAGCAGTGTATACTAGTTATGCACAATGGATGCATTACGGGGCCCAGGAGCGTTTACTAGTTATGCACAATGGATGTATTACGGGGCCCAGGAACGTTTACTAGTTATGCACAATGGATGTATTACGGGGTCCAGGAGCGTATGCTAGTTATGCACAATGGATGTATTACGGGGCACAGGAGCGTATGCTAGTTATGCACAATGGATGTATTACGGGGCCCAGGAGCGTATGCTAGTTATGCACGATAGATGTATTACGGGGCCCAGAAGCGTTTACTAGTTATGCACAATGGATGTATTACGGGGTCCAGGAGCGTTTACTAGTTATGCACAATGGATGTATTACGGGGCCCAGGAGCGTTTACTAGTTATGCACAATGGATGTATTACGGGGTCCAGGAGCGTTTACTTGTTATGAACAATGGATGTATTACGGGGTCCAGGAGCGTTTACTAGTTATGCACAATGGATGTATTACGGGGCCCAGGAGCGTTTACTAGTTATGCACAATGGATGTATTACGGGGTCCAGGAGCGTTTACTAGTTATGCACAATGGATGTATTACGGGGCCCAGGAGCGTATACTAGTTATATACAATGGATGTATTACGGGGCCCAGGAGCATTTACTAGTTATGCACAATGGATGTATTACGGGGTCCAGGAGCGTTTACTAGTTATGCACAATGGATGTATTACGGGG
This sequence comes from Cyrtodaria siliqua, assembly GCA_037043455.1. NCBI lineage: Eukaryota > Metazoa > Mollusca > Bivalvia > Adapedonta > Hiatellidae > Cyrtodaria > Cyrtodaria siliqua. The sequence goes on from JAWPHD010009122.1 coordinate 52,767, forward strand.
CCCAAGAGCGTTTACTAGTTATGCACAATGGATGTATTACGGGGCCAAGGAGCGTTTACTAGTTATGCACAATGGATGTATTACGGGGCCCAAGAGCGTTAACTAGTTATGCACAATGGATGTATTACGGGGTACAGGAGCGTTTACTAGTTATGCACAATGGATGTATTAATGGGCCCAGGAGCGTTTACTAGTTATGCACAATGGATGTATTACGGGGCCCAGGAGCGTATACTAGTTATGCACAATGGATGTATTACGGGGTCCAGGAGCGTTTACTAGTTATGCACAATGGATGTATTACGGGGCCCAGCAGCGTTTACTAGTTATGCACAATGGATGTATTACGGGGCCCAAGAGCGTATACTAGTTATGCACATTGGATGTATTACGGGGTCCAGGAGCGTTTACTAGTTATGCAAAATGAATGTATTACGGGGTCCAGGAGCGTATAATAGTTATGCACAATGGATGTATTACGGGGCCCAGGAGCGTTTACTAGTTATGCACAATGGATGTACTACGGGGTCCAGGAGCGTATACTAGTTATGCACAATGAATGTATTACGGGGTACAGGAGCGTTCAATAGTTCTGCACAAATCGCGAATACGAATACGTTACGTGGTGCTGGGGCATGCTCCCGCAGAAATTAAAATAAAACAAAAACACAACGCAAATCATGGGGTTTGACGGTCATTTAAAAACATATAGAGATCTGTCCAATTTGTTTATTCCGTCTAACAAATGGTGAACTATATCATTTTGAACATTCAAATCTGCGGCGTTATCTGTTCTTATTTATATCTGAAAGAGACAAACGGCAATATCTTGAAGTGTTTATCGAGCGCTGAAATAGCGTCTCCACTTATGTATCTAGTATCACTTTGATCTTAAACCTGCTTGCACATAATTAAATAAACGTTAGATTTGTTTCCCGTCCTATTCTACCATAGATCTACATACATTATTGTTGCAATACAATCAACAGCTAATAATATACAAACACTATTTTTTGTAAACTACTCTTATAAATAATACTAATGACAGAACAAAAGTTATGTAGAAAAACTAACCGGACACCGCGAGTTTTGATAAAAAAAAAGAAGAAGATCGCCATGTGTCCCTATAATATTGAATGGTTATGGCTTACACCAGAGTTGTACAATATGTTTTCAACTTATAACGTAATTGATTTTATTTTTTTCAACGGAAGTGATTATCATAAATAAATGCGTGATTTAATTATGTCAAACTGTGTTAGAACGTATGCATTTAAAATAATCTCCAATTTCACGCGGTTCGGTAAATTACAAAATTACCTGTGTTCAACGATATTGTTAATAATATAGATTGTACAAATAGAATCTCAATAAATAATGTTTTAAATAGATTTACAACTACCATCCGCAGTGTTGCGGATCCATTATTTGTCAAAACGTGTAGTTATAATAATAAACCATTGTTTGATGTTGACAGTTGCATGAAAAATGCTGATTGGTTTGATAATGACTGTGATAATGCACGACAATTATACCAAGAGGCTTTACGTAGTTTTAATTTAAACAAATCTGATATAAATAGGATTACCCTATGTTCACGAAAGAAATATTACAAAGACCTAATCCGTAAAAAGAAGCATTTTTCATACCGTCAGAAAATGAAAGAAATTGAAAATTTAAGAAGAAATAAGCCGAGAGAGTTTTGGAACTTTTTCAAATCAAAGAATAAAGTAAATAGTCATAATATTTCTTTAGATGATTTTAAAGTTTTTTTCGAAAATCTTAGCAACAATACATTTGATTGTAATACTAATGAGGCAGAGCAATTTTGTTCAAGTCATGACTTTAATGTAGATAATTCATCATTTCCAGAGTTGGACCTGCCTATTTCTGTTAGTGAAGTACATAGTGCAATTAAACATTTAAAACGTAGTAAGTCGGCTGGTAGCGATTGTATATTAAATGAATACTTTATTGAATGTGTTGATATATTATCTAGTCATTTATGTGATATATTTAATAGTATTTTAGTATCAGGTTTCTTTCTAGAAAAGTGGACGGAGGGTGTCATTATCCTTCTGCATAAAAAGGGCTCTATGTTAATGATGTTAATAACTACAGAGGGATTACACTTGTTAGTTGTTTTTCAAAATTATTTACCACGATTTTAAATAAGCGCATCGAGTCATTTTGTGAAGATAACGCTACTATCTCGGATGCGCAATTCGGATTTCGGAAAGGTTGTTCAACTGTTGACGCAATATATATTCTAATGTCTATTGTGCAAAATTACATAAATGAAAACAAACGTTTATACGTTATATATGTCGATTTGCTTAAATGTTTTGATAGTATTTATCGTAATGCATTGTGGCTGAAACTTTACAAATCTGGTATACAAGGTAAATTACTTAGATTAGTCAAAGATATGTATGAAAATGTTAAATCTTGTGTGAAATCATGTACATCTTACTCGGGTTACTTTAGTTATGCTGTTGGCTTACGCCAAGGGGAGGTAATGTCCCCGATACTTTTCTCTGTTTATAGAGGACTTAGAACTTTATTTACAGAATAGTATTAATTCTGGTTGAAATATAGGCAAATCACCCGAAGAAGTACAAAATCATTTGGACAATCTTTACTTATATTGCAATGCATGGGGCCTAAAAGTTAATACTGCCAAAACTAAAATTATGGTATTTCGTAAGAGGGGTAGAATACGACATGATGAGACTTGGACCTATAATGGCCATAATATTGAAGTAGTAGATAATTTTAATTAGTTAGGCACTGTAATAAATTATACTGGGAGTTTTACATTGAACCAAGAGCATTTGGTTGGAAAAGCCCTTAAGGCTATGAATACTTTACTATATAAATGCAAAGAATATGATCTAAAACCTAAAATATTATGTCAGTTGTTTGATGCATTTGTTGGTTCAATATTAAGTTATGCATCTGAAGTATGGGGTTTCACCAAATCCAAAGAAGTAGAACGTATACATTTAAAATTTTGTAAAAGATTGTTGCAGGTTAAAATAAACACATGCAATGCTGCTGTATATGGAGAATTGGGAAGATACCCTTTATATATCAACAGATATGTAAGGATTGTAAAATACTGGTTTAAAATTCCCAACAGTAACAACATAATAATGAAAACTGTGTATAACCAGGCTATTGATGACTGTAATAAAGATTATACAAACTGGGTTTCTAATGTAAAAAAGCTGTTAAATGACTATGGTTATCCATATGTATTTGAAAATCCTAATACATTACATGTTCACGCATTTATTCGTGAATTTAAGTGTAGAATAATAGATACATTTAAACAAGAATGGTATGGAAGTGTAAATAACAGTTCTGTTTTGAATATGTATAGAGTGTTTAAAACCTCTTTTAAATATGAACGATATTTAGATATAGTACCCAGAAGTCTACGTTTATACTTTGTGAAATTGAGGGTTTCTGTACATCCTTTGAGAATACAAACAGGAAGATACTCACGTAATAATATACCTCGTAATGAACGCTATTGTTTAGGTTGTAATGATAGGGACATAGAGGATGAATACCATTGTATATGTATCTGTCGATGTTATCTTCAACTAAGAAAAAGTATATTAAACGTTTTTACTATGTTAATCCATCTGTATTTAAGTTTCACAATTTACTGACTTCATCTGATAAGAATGAGATTACGAACATTTGTAAATATATAATAGAAGCTTTAGCTATACGGAATTCAATCATTAAAATTGAGACCTAATGTAATTAGTTATGCTGATTTTCCTTACTGCCTTTGTTAATACATTTCTATTAACTATGTTAAAAATATATAAAATATATATTGTATGCTTGGATACGTGACATGAATTTATTTATACATACATGTATTTAGACGATGTACTTAGGTATAAGTCTTAATAAACTGTCTGTTCTGTTCTGTTCTGTTTAAATTGCATTTATAATTGGGTGCATACTATTTGCCAGTTTTAAATCTATAGGTTTCTATTGGCGTAGAGTTGTACCGTAAACTAAATAATACCGCTTGATGTATATCATAATTGTTTAAAACTGTGTTTGCAATTTAAATATGATCGTATGTTTTATTTTAAGACATGTAAGAACAAATATAAATGTAGAATTAAAAGTTCGAATTTTATCGCAATATTAAAAAAAAAGACAGGTAATAGCTAAAGACAGTTTGCTCGTATTTTACCGATGAAATAATATTTTGTAAGACAAACAGATGAATAGTTATTGTTGCTGTATTATCACATACGACTGATATAAAGATATATTTGGTCAAAGGTTATCTTGTTTTCATCATTATTTGCAAATGTGTGTGTTTTGCCCCCTAATCTTAAGTTTTTTTTGTTTTCTTTCCTTAGAAAAGATTAATGAAACTCTTTTTTATAGAGAAGGAAATCATAACATTTTCAGAGTCGAATTTCATGTTAATTTTCTCTGAAATCGTGAAAAAAAAAAACACTTGTTTACGTTCAGTCATGGACAGATCAGACTACTATAACATTAAACAACAATTAACAAGCATGTATTTGTTTAATTTGCAGTAGAAACGCCACGGACCTATAACATATCAGTTCTGTTCGCATTTTAACTCCGCGAACATGGACTATTTCTTTGTATTTTACGGACTATTTTACGAATTTTCAATTAAAACAGACGCCATTTTTTTACACCCGAAATTGGGCGCGCTACCTCGGCGAGCACTACGGGTACCTATGGAGTCTAATAACACGCGTAGAGTGTTTCATACCGTAGATTATGTAAAAACTAATACCTTACCGGACGAAATAACGTCCCATTATGTGTCAACACGATGCAGTGTTGGTGACTGACAGGTTACCGTGACATAACTTGACACGTGAAATTGACATGTTGGTCAAATTGGATTTGGGATTACTGTCTGCTGCTAGAGGTCCATGATCAAGGTATTTGTTTTATCATTAAAATGTGTTTGTTAATAAACAGTACACACCACTTTTAGATCGTACATATTTAGACATAAGCCAAATATAGTGCCTAAAAAGGTGGCGTATACTGTATAATAGAAAGTTTATATTTTTCGTGTACTCCGATCTTTCCAGTAACTGGATGTACTGTAAACTGTAGAACGTTTCGTGGAATAAAACAATTACTAGTAGAAATGCTATCAATGTCCCCCGCCCCCCCCCCCCCGCCCACTCAAATACGGTTGATGTGGGGAGGATGGGGGTGGGTAGATGGAGCTTGAATACCGAAAACAAGGAGGGGGTAAGGAAACTAGAAACCCCCTCCACCCCCACCCCTCAGATTCATGAATGTAAATTGTTAGCGTTGTCTCTTTATCGTTATGTTATCCCCATTTTCTCGCACATTCGTGAATACATACTCGATACAACTACCATCGAAATAATGTAAACAGCCATTGACAGGTCAGATTCATATTTATGTACAGTAACATAGATCTACATACACATATGTGTACATATATATCCATGACAGTTAGTAGAGTTTTGAGTTTTCCTTTATAAAATGTTACATTATGTATAACAAAGGATAAACTCTGTCTGTTTGATCATTGACATTGGATTGATGTTGTTTTTCGGAGAGGCCTCAAATGTGAATCGTGCCCTTGAGCAATTCTAAGTGAATTGATACTGACGACTTCAGAATGTCAAGCCGAGTTAAATGCCATTGGATCATTTTGAGGTGGGAGCCCTTTTAAAAAATGTTTACACTTGTGTAGTTCTTTAAATGGAGCTTGTGTTATGCTTGCACGGTGCTGTTCAAAGTTACAGTAAAAAATGTTTTCGGTGATAATGCAGCGTGATTGTCATATGAGCTCGTGTAAACTACATGTAATGGATACATGCGAAAACAAGTTGTGTTAAATGGACACTAGGCAATCTTTTTTTTTTTTAAACTTCTGGAGTTTCGGTCAATTTTTCTGCATAATTTGCATTAGGGATCATTAATAGTATTTATTAGAATAGTTCAGAACTGTTGATAACAGTGCACCTATAATATAGTTAAGTATTTGATAGAATAACGAAGACAAAATGAAACACTTTTATTTAATTTTTAATGCAAGCAGGTTTAAATTTAAAATGTTACCAGGTTAACAAATGGAGATGCTAATGTTAATGCTTGATAAATACTTCAAGAGTGCCGTGTGTCCCTTTAACATGAACTAATTACAATATTATTATGGTCTATGTGATGGGTCCCCAATTTATTAAAGGGACACAGAGCAAATTTTCAATCTTGTGTCTGTTTTACACATTTTCACATCAGAACAGACCACACATCTACAAAAGTGTCTTCTCAACTGCCCTATTTAATCGTGTTTTATAACTAAAACTAGCGGCATCACCAGGTTTTGAGATAGAAAATAAACAGTTGTATATTAATGTTTTCTCCACATGTAAAATGACCTTACTAAGTCATTAAAGTAAAATATTCTATCAACAAAACGTGTAAAATTTAACAATTTTAGATTTTTTGGCAAGAGTTGTATTTTATTCCCCTTCTAGTAAAAATGGCTTATAGAGCATTGCACCATCTGTCAGATTTAACTTTCCTTATAATAGATTCTTGCTGTAGTACTGTTGGGTGAAATATACATTAAAATTGTTCTGTAATCATGTCAGGTCAATCATATACTCGTATGATACACAATATAATATGTATTGACCCTTTATTTGATGTGCCATTTACTCAGTTTTGGTCAAGGGACGTTTATAGCATATCGGCTTTGAATCCAGTGAACACGGATTCAAGTCTTACTGGCGCTACTGGTTAACTTCGATGTATCCTGCTAGCCCATTGTGTCAAACTGTCCCATTCCCCTTAGGGGAGACTCCTTAGTTTCGAATGAATGTCCATGGGGAATTTCTTATAAAACAGAAATCTAAGAGATTAAAAGCCATGTACAGGCTAGACAATAAAAAAGAAATCCACAAATGTGGTGTTTTTGACTTAGTATGACATAATAGTTAATTTTGGTGTAAATAAAGTTTTTGTACTGTGACCGGTATAGAGGCTGTAAACAGAAACTAGTAACTGGTGGCTATGTTGTAAATGGTAGCTTTATTTGATAAATTCCTTCATCTCTCCATTCGACATAAAATTACGGGGAAAAAAGCCGGATAAGGTATGTAGAAATAGCATTTTTATGACAATTTTGAGTGTTTGTCATGTAATTATTGATGTGTTATATCTCAAAAAAGGGACAGGTATATGCTGCCGTGTCTCTATAAATGTCATGTTTTCCTTTTTTTGAGTGCTAAGTGGGTGGGGTAAATGAATTGTATTTGTAGGCAGAGAAACTGACTTTGTTGCTTTCTAGCATGTATTTGCTATATTTTGAGAGGAAATTATATGGTCTTTCAGGAATAGGGCATTTTTGTTAGTTTTGAAAAATAGAATTCAAGTTATTTAACGTAATTAGTGTACATGTCTGAAAATAGTCTGAATTTCAAAGAAAACTGTAGATTCCGACCTTAAGGAAAATATGCATAGTACCGATTATACACAATTTCAGGTTTAGAACTCAGGTTGTAGTGCGTTTTGATATTTTCAACACAAAATTGCTCAGAAATCATCAAAATATTGCGACATTTTCCATTTTGAGATATCGACACATATTGCCAAGGGAAGTAACACTTGCGGGTAAAAATAGACCATCACAGTTTTGTTATTTTCCAATGACCGAATGTGAATTTGCACACATTTTTCAATTTTATTTTTGTAGAAACTATAATTGGAGCCTGTAAATTGTATATAACTATTCATTTAAGAATGCATTAATGTAGGAGAATAGGTTTCCATATAAGATACCTTGAACTATCAGACCCAACAATAAATTGCACTTTGCTATGACCAACTCTGATCAGACATGAAAAATCAGACTTACTGGGATAACAGTATTAGACGCGCATCAGACTTACAATATTTAGACTCTTGAATATCAGCCCTAAAATATCTGATGCATATCAGACTCATATCAGCCAAAAATTTCAGACCCATATCAGACCTACAATATCAGACACAAAAACTTTTATTGTGTACATATAGGTCTGCATCTCACTGGTATGTTCTAGGTCAGACTCTGATACTTTAAGTCTTATAACTATGAGTGATAGCGTAAGTGTGATGTAATTGTAGGTCTGACATGAGTCTGAAAGTGTAGGTCTGTCTGACATGCATCAAATAGTGAAAGTCTGAATTGAGTTTGATATTTTGGATAGATCTGGAATGAGTCTGCCTGACATTCAATGTGCATATATTGCCCATACAGTATCAGACTGATATCAGACCTACAATATGAGACCCATGTCAGACCGACCCACACTATCAGACCCATGTCAGACCTACACTACTAGATACACTCATATCAGACCCATGTCAGACACTCATATCAAACCTTTTATATCAGACTCATTTCAGACCTTAAGTATTGGGTGTGCCTCCATCATACAAAATATCGTTGGTCTGATCTGAGTCGTAACTATTTAAAGTTGTGATATGATAGTGTAAGTAAGTTCTTAGTTAAGGTCTGGTATAATAAGTCTGGTAGTGTAGGTTTGAGCCATGTCTGGTATGCTACCTACTTTCCAGTTCATACTGCACTAAAACTGTCTGGATGTTTTTGTGCATACAATTTCATTTTTTACTTTATTTTTAATTTGCAGTCTGCATAGCCATAGCTGCAGTGACCATTATGTCTATTATTTTCTCTACAATTTTAACTGAAATGGAAATATTCAATTTCGAGTTTAAATTAAAAAACTTCGTAATCACCAATTCATGTCATATTTGGGGTGGCAGCAAAAACAAAGATGGCTATGGTGTTATCCGCGTTACTTTTCGTGGTCACCGAAAATGGGTAACTGTTCATAGGCTGATGTTCTACATATCATCAGAATGTGAACAGTTACCCAGCCATCTGCATGTGTCACATAGGTGTCACCAAAAACTTTGCATTAATTTTAAGCATTTAAGTTTGGAAACTTGTTTAGTAAATAATCAGCGGTCAGTTTGTAGAAATGAAGGCATTTGTAATGGTCACCGTGGCTATAGGCCATGCCTTTTATGAGAATGGGTAATTATTATGTTGATATGTTAAAACAAAGGCATGTTTACATTTTAAATATTTGGATTTATTCCGTAGTTATGTTCATGATTGTTGGATGTTACAGTTTCATAAAAGTTAGTGTTTAAAAGTTTCCTGTTACTTCGTCGTTTGCGGGATATATAACGGTTGTGCTTGTATTGGACTGTTTCCGACAGCTGTGTGCGGTACTTACTCAACAGATCGCGTTGAGCCATGTGCATTGTGAAAGGGTCTGCCATCGCATATTTCAATCCAGCCTTTTTAGCTAACAATTGGGCAGACTTGCCTGTTCCATGTTTTTTGGTGCATACGTAAACACTCGACTGTTTAAATGTTCACACTTGTTTGTTGTGTAGAGTTTGGAAATGCGACCCAACATTTCTCCTGAAAATACTGTATCAAGTACCCGTTTGATGTTTTTATGGTCTTCCATTGAAATATTTATGTGTTTGCCATATGGCAAAAAGTTGGCGGAATAGCTGGCAAGATGGGCATGACACACTGTTGAATATATTCTGCACTGGGCATGAATGTTGCTAAAGCAGGGTAGTATATTGTTTATTGATGCCCTGCCCTTATCGACAAACTGCTTCTCGGATACACTTTTTTTTTTATATGCGTCAGTTCAAGCCTTACGCGCGCCCGAACGCATGATGCAAGTTTTTGGGAAAATATGACCTTGTCGACTTTGTCATGACTGGTATAGATTGCCTCAATGTTTGACAAAAAATCTGCACTATGTCACATGCTATACTGGCGTTGCTAGGCAAGGGTGAAGTTGTTGCTATGCATCATGACGTTGTTGCTATGTAGGCTAAGGGAGACTACTCTAGATAAGTTCTGAAGCAGGTTCTTTATATTTTGAGTTCAGGAATAAATGATTTTTCTGTACCCTGAATACTATGTAGGTAAAGTACTCAAAAGTACATTTACAACACATATACCAACTTAATTTTGATTCTAAGAAGAGGAAAAAAGAACAAAACATACTGATAAATATGTAACTTTTCAGGAATTATAGTGCCAAGTTTAAGAAGATCTGAAATGCCTAAATTCCATCGGATTGGCACAGCTGACGTATCAAAATGCTCGAAATAACTGGAATAAGTGATTTAAAAGTAACAAATAAAAATTTGAAAAAATATTTTTGCCCTTAAGGGGAGACTCCTTAGTTTCGAATGAATGTCCATGGGGCATTTCTTATAAAACAGAAATCTAAGAGATTAAAAGCCATGTACAGGCTAGACAATAAAAAAGAAATCCACAAATGTGGTGTTTTTGACTTAGTATGACATAATAGTTAATTTTGGTGTAAATAAAGTTTTTGTACTGTGACCGGTATAGAGGCTGTAAACAGAAACTAGTAACTGGTGGCTATGTTGTAAATGGTAGCTTTATTTGATCAATTCCTTCATCTCTCCATTCGACATAAGATTACGGAAAAAAAAGCCGGATAAGGTATGTAGAAATAGCATTTTTATGACAATTTTGAGTGTTTGTCATGTAATTATGGATGTGTTATATCTCAAATAAGGGACAGGTATATGCTGCCGTGTCTCTATAAATGTCATGTTTTCCTTTTTTTTAGTGCTAAGTGGGTGGGGTAAATGAATTGTATTTGTAGGCAGAGAAACTGACTTTGTTGCTTTCTAGCATGTATTTGCTATATTTTGAGAGGAAATTATATGGTCTTTCAGGAATAGGGCATTTTTGTTAGTTTTGAAAAATTGAATTCAAGTTATTTAACGTAATTAGTGTACATGTCTGAAAATAGTCTGAATTTCAAAGAAAACTGTAGATTCCGACCTTAAGGAAAATATGCATAGTACCGATTATACACAATTTCACGTTTAGAACACAGGTTGTAGTGCGTTTTGATATTTTCAACACAAAATTGCTCAGAAATCATCAAAATATTGCGACATTTTCCATTTTGAGATATCGACACATATTGCCAAGGGAAGTAACACTTGCGGGTAAAAATAGACCATCACAGTTTTGTTATTTTCCAATGACCGAATGTGAATTTGCACACATTTTTCAATTTTATTTTTGTAGAAACTATAATTGGAGCCTGTAAATTGTATATAACTATTCATTTAAGAATGCATTAATGTAGGAGAATAGGTTTCCATATAAGATACCTTGAACTATCAGACCCAACAATAAATTGCACTCTGCTATGTCCAACTCTGATCAGACATGAAAAATCAGACTTACTGGGATAACAGTATTAGACGCGCATCAGACTTACAATATTCAGACTCTTGAATATCAGCCCTACAATATCTGATGCATATCAGACTCATATCAGCCAAAAATTTCAGACACATATCAGACCTACAATATCAGACACAAAAACTATTATTGTGTACATATAGGTCTGCATCTCACTGGTATGTTCTAGGTCAGACTCTGATACTTTAAGTCTTATAACTATGAGTGGTAGCTGCTACGTAAGTTTGATGTAATTGTAGGTCTGACATGAGTCTGAAAGTGCAGGTCTGTCTGACATGCATCATATAGTGAAAGTCTGAATTGAGTTTGATATTTTGGATAGATCTGGAATGAGTCTGCCTGACATTCAATGTGCATATATTGCCCATACAGTATCAGACTGATATCAGACCTACAATATGAGACCCATGTCAGACCGACCCACACTATCAGACCCATGTCAGACCCTACTAGATACACTCATATCAGACCCATGTCAGACACTCATATCAAACCTTTTATATCAGACTCATTTCAGACCTTAAATATTGGGTGTGCCTCCATCATACAAAATATCGTTGGTCTGATCTGAGTCGTAACTATTTAAAGTTGTGATATGATAGTGTAAGTAAGTTCTTAGTTAAGGTCTGGTATAATAAGTCTGGTAGTGTAGGTTTGAGCCATGTCTGGTATGCTACCTACTTTTCAGTTCATACTGCACTAAAACTGTCTGGATGTTTTTGTGCATACAATTTCATTTTTTACTTTATTTTTAATTTGCAGTCTGCATAACCATAGCTGCAGTGACCATTATGTCTATTATTTTCTCTACAATTTTAACTGAAATGGAAATATTCAATTTCGAGTTTAAATTAAAAAACTTCGTAATCACCAATTCATGTCATATTTGGGGTGGCAGCAAAAACAAAGATGGCTCTGGTGTTATCCGCGTTACTTTTCGTGGTCACCGAAAATGGGTAACTGTTCATAGGCTGATGTTCTACATATCATCAGAATGTGAACAGTTACCCAGCCATCTGCATGTGTCACATAGGTGTCACCAAAAACTTTGCATTAATTTTAAGCATTTAAGTTTGGAAACTTGTTTAGTAAATAATCAGCGGTCAGTTTGTAGAAATGAAGGCATTTGTAATGGTCACCGTGGCTATAGGCCATGACTTTTATGAGAATGGGTAATTATTATGTTGATATGTTAAAACAAAGGCATGTTTAAATTTTAAATATTTGGATTTATTCCGTAGTTATGTTCATGATTGTTGGATGTTACAGTTTCATAAAAGTTAGTGTTTAAAAGTTTCCTGTTACTTCGTCGTTTGCGGGATATATAACGGTTGTGCTTGTATTGGACTGTTTCCGACAGCTGTGTGCGGTACTTACTCAACCGATCGCGTTGAGCCATGTGCATTGTGAAAGGGTCTGCCATCGCATATTTCAATCCAGCCTTTTTAGCTAACAATTGGGCAGACTTGCCTGTTCCATGTTTTTTGGTGCATACGTAAACACTCGACTGTTTAAATGTTCACACTTGTTTGTTGTGTAGAGTTTGGAAATGCGACCCAACATTTCTCCTGAAAATACTGTATCAAGTACCCGTTTGATGTTTTTATGGTCTTCCATTGAAATATTTATGTGTTTGCCATATGACAAAAAGTTGGCGGAATAGCTGGCAAGATGGGCATGACACACTGTTGAATATATTCTGCACTGGGCATAAATGTTGCTAAAGCAGGGTAGTATATTGTTTATTGATGCCCTGCCCTTTTCGACAAACTGCTTCTCGGATACACTTTTTTTTTATATGCGTCAGTTCAAGCCTTACGCGCGCCCGAGCGCATGATGCAAGTTTTTGGGAAAATATGACCTTGTCGACTTTGTCATGACTGGTATAGATTGCCTCAATGTTTGACAACAAATCTGCACTATGTCACATGCTATACTGGCGTTGCTAGGCAAGGGTGTAGTTGTTGCTATGCATCATGACGTTGTTGCTATGTAGGCTAAGGGAGACTACTCTAGATAAGTTCTGAAGCAGGTTCTTTATATTTTGAGTTCAGGAATAAATGATTTTTCTGTACCCTGAATACTATGTAGGTAAAGTACTCAAAAGTACATTTACAACACATATACCAACTTAATTTTGATTCTAAGAAGAGGAAAAAAGAACAAAAAATACTGATAAATATGTAACTTTTCAGGAATTATAGTGCCAAGTTTAAGAAGATCTGAAATGCCTAAATTCCATCGGATTGGCACAGCTGACGTATCAAAATGCTCGAAATAACTGGAATAAGTGATTTAAAAGTAACAAATAAAAATTTGAAAAAATATTTTTGCCCTTAAGGGGAGACTCCTTAGTTTCGAATGAATGTCCATGGGGAATTTCTTATAAAACAGAAATCTAAGAGATTAAAAGCCATGTACAGGCTAGACAATAAAAAAGAAATCCACAAATGTCGTGTTTTTGACTTGGTATGACATAATAGTTAATTTTGGTGTAAATAAAGTTTTTGTACTGTGACCGGTATAGAGGCTGTAAACAGAAACTAGTAACTGGTGGCTATGTTGTAAATGGTAGCTTTATTTGATAAATTCCTTCATCTCTCCATTCGACATAAGATTACGGAAAAAAAAGCCGGATAAGGTATGTAGAAATAGCATTTTTATGACAATTTTGAGTGTTTGTCATGTAATTATGGATGTGTTATATCTCAAATAAGGGACAGTTATATGCTGCCGTGTCTCTATAAATGTCATGTTTTCCTTTTTTTGAGTGCTAAGTGGGTGGGGTAAATGAATTGTATTTGTAGGCAGAGAAACTGACTTTGTTGCTTTCTAGCATGTATTTGCTATATTTTGAGAGGAAATTATATGGTCTTTCAGGAATAGGGCATTTTTGTTAGTTTTGAAAAATAGAATTCAAGTTATTTAACGTAATTAGTGTACATGTCTGAAAATAGTCTGAATTTCAAAGAAAACTGTAGATTCCGACCTTACCATGCCCTAGCTCCCCCTAGCAACACCTGATTCAAATTGAATACTGTACGCGACTTATTTTTACTTTTTATTTTCTTTCAGGCTGCACGTCATGTGGAAGAAGACTCCATGTACACCACTGGCCAGAGTCAATGCTGAAGTTTATGTTCGCCTAATTATTTGCTTAATAAAGTATACATATGAACTAAAATATTGTCTTTATAAATATGTCTTCCACCACAAAATGGTAGGTGAGACAAATTATATTTGGCTTTTCCGTTCGTCCGTCACAAATCTTGTCTGCGCTATTTGTTGGATTTTTACGAAACTTTGTAAGAAGCATCAGTATGTGCATATCAAATATCGAAGTTCAAGTGCGCCGTGACCCAATAATGATCATGAAAACCCTTGTCTGCACTGTGCACTTCCCCAGAAGCAAATCTCATCAAAATACATGGTTTGAGTGCATTTGGTGAGAGAATGATGCCTTTTGATTTTGATGTCATTAGGTCAAAGATCATTGTCACCGTAACATGATAATGTAAAATGTTGTAAACTGTAAGTCAAATATCATGAACTTAATGGGTGGATTGCTTCTGGCGAGAGGGTGGTCCTTTTGATTGTGAGTGGGTCAACGGTCAAGGTCACAGACCGGATAATGTCCGTAATGAAACTATTTTTTTACTTTCTCTAAAGCTAATTTCATAAAACGTCATACTTTGACGGCCTTTGGTGAATAATCCTTGTTTATTTTGAAGTCAGTAGTTGAAAGGTCCGTTACCATGACCGGAAAATGAAAAGTCTTGTCCACACAGTTTTTCCTTTTACCTAAAGCAAATTTCATAAAACGTCAATGGTGGACAGTGGAAAGAGGATGATACGTTTGATTTTTAGGTCAAAAGTCAAGTTCCTGCTGACATCCATTATCAAACATTTATAAACAAGGATAAGCATATGGTACAACAAACATGTTATAATATAACTATATATGCCCTATAAAGATAACAGACCCGCACTTTTCGGATTCACGCGTATAGTGTTTCACAACACCACAAACCATTGACACAATTTCATGTCCACATATGTATGTCATTCAATCTTCGAGTTTACACAAAATCATGTTTGTTACTGACAGTAGCATGTCTGTTACTCGTCAGTCATTTACTCGAGTCGCCCCCTCAGTTTCAAACGAACAGTTAAAAGAATATACTTCTTTCTGCCTGTTAAACCTATATTAGTTTATCGCTTTTTCTGATTTCGAAAATTAACTCTGCAACGTATCATGATTTCATTTTCCGATATACCGTTGCAACATTGTAAAATAAATTGGGCACTCTGACATTAACCCAAAGCATGTATAGATCAAAAATTTAGTGTAAAATACATAGACACATACGGGGCGTGGGGGATGAAAGAACTTGTCTCCGGTTTTTTTTTTATATTTTACATATCTACAGAGGAAAAATGTATTTACGCGTACATGCTTTTTTCTGTTCTAAAATGATGAAATAAATCAAATTTGATTAAAACTGCGCATTCGCAGCTATATACAACTTAATCAATACGGTATAGAGGGTGGTGGGGGTGGCATGAAGGGCGGGGTTGCAGGGATACTACCGTAATGGTGTCCTTGAAAAAAACTGCGAACATTCTACTCTAATAATTCATTAAATACAGAACAATGTTGAAATCAATATATCTCTTAAAGAGGATTGCACAATTTCATGGTTTTATATCCCGCGTGTACATTAACTTCGAAAGGCGATTGTTCATATTTTAGCGAACACGGTGTACTTTGTTAATTTTGCGAAAAAAAAAGTACTTTTTTCTGATTGACTTTAGATTTTGGTTTTTAATAGTAGACATGTCAATGAACACTTTCAAGAAAAAAAATTCATTCTCGTTGTTAAAACTTCATTTTTTTGCAATTTTTTCGGATTCAGAAAATTAGCACTGCAATATATATTTTCACCATCCTCATTTCCATTCCCGACGTACCGTTGCAATTTGGTTTGTTAAAACCTATTCCGAGCACTCCGGCATAAACCAAAAGCATGTATAGATCAGAAATTTAATCTGAAATGCATGGATACATACATTTGAAATATATGTATTGAAATAATGGAATTATTTCATATTTTGTGTACCCAGTCGCGTCTGTAAATGTATATGCGTTATGCCGTCTTAGAGTCCGTGGGTCATGTTAGTTAATTTTGGGAAAATAAAAGTACTTGTCTCCGATTTCATTAACATTTTGCATATGGACAGAGGAAAGATTTGTCTATGCGTACATGCATTTGTTTTTATTCTCGCTTCGAAAATGACGAAATAAATCGATTTTGATTTAAAAGCGCATTGTTTGCAATTTAAACCTTAAAACAACCTAAATTCATCCCTTGGAAAAATACCTTTCACTATTAATGGGAATTCCACGAAGTGTACACCAATTATGTTCGAACAATGTAGTTTGTGAATATTATTACTTTAACAACGATCTGTGATTGTGTTTTGTCATAATCACAGTTTATAGATAAGAGGTGTATAAATCTGACCAGTGAAAATTTTCCCAATAATGTCATTTTGTTATCGATTTTATCACGTGACCTTGTTTGATAAATATTCCTACGCCATAAGGCTGGCGTTCCTACTGTTGTATGGCATTTATTTTAATAATTGAAGATTTTTGCTTCAAACATCATTCTCTAATGATGCTAATGCGCCGCCATTAAACAAAAACGTGCAACCGTCGGAAAATTTTACATGATTTCAATACAGTTAACCCTACAATACCTGAAATGGTTTGTGAATAATCATAGGATTCTTAATCAGCATACCACCCATATTGTTTTGTCATGGCAACCATGGCAACCATAGCTTTAACATAATTAAAAAAAGATGAGCATTATCTTTTTATTGCCCTGGATACAGAGAGGTTATATGGCGCCAAACAGGGATGAACATGCCAG
Source organism: Cyrtodaria siliqua (assembly GCA_037043455.1). Lineage (NCBI taxonomy): Eukaryota > Metazoa > Mollusca > Bivalvia > Adapedonta > Hiatellidae > Cyrtodaria > Cyrtodaria siliqua. Next base: position 70,071 of record JAWPHD010009122.1, read on the forward strand.
GCTCATCCTCCATTTATATCTAGATAAAATATGGAGCATGGGCCTAGAACTTCTAACCTGCAGAACTGCGGAGATGCTGAAAATTCTATTGTAGAAACTCCATTTACGATGGAGCCACGTTTCATCAGATTTTGTTTTAATATCTAAAACAGTTTTCCCGAAATTGCAAGATTAGTGTTTTGCCATAGCAACCACACTTATTGCCCTATATCCACGCACTAACATGTTATACAAATATCCGAAATAGTTTTAAATAGTAAACAGAAATGCTCGTACATGTAGTTTCGAATAAACAAAGGATCCATATTAAGAGTACTTGTGCCCATTGTGTTGCCATGACAACAACAGTTTTGACCAAATTATGAAAATATATGCATTATTTACTTATTGCCCGAGATCCACAAACCAAATTTTGTTCTAATATCTCAGATAGTTTTGCGTATTTTGCAGACGGACATGACTGAAAAATACATATAAATGTCACAGGTTTAAACAGGTTTAGTGGAATCAAGTCTAGTGTTTCTTAGGCAGTAGTTTAGATTTAGTGGTATGATACCTATGTATCTATTATATAGACTAGGTCGTTCCATCTACATTCATATTCACCTTTCACACATAAACTACAAATACCTTTCTTATGCAAATTAGCTGATTGATGGAGCCAATCGATTGATCGCAAATCAGATATACAACATATACTTGATTTGCGAGTAGACGATTGTTATCCACAATCACATTTACATTAAAATATATATGTTTACAATATATATTTACAGGTAATTCTTATTGCATTTTGTGTATTATGTATTTTTCATTATGTTTGTGTAATTTAAATGTAGTTTCATGCTAAGGAATGCATTTTATATGCCTTTGATTAATTTGCCTTTGTTACATACCTGTGTTACCTTGATTAGGTTCGATCACCACTTCCGTCAGCCATTGTTGTTATGTGTTTGTAAACAAATGAGATATACAACATATACTTGATTTGCGAGTAGACGATTGTTATCCACAATCACATTTACATTAAATATATATGTTTACAATATATATTTACAGTTGTTGCTTCTGTTTACACCGATCGGCGAGAACCCAAATAAAACAAACCCTGACAATGGCGGCCAGCATTAGCCGCCGACGACGACAGTAAACAGGCATTGCAGATGCATCGGTATATTGGTTTCTTTGGATGAGATGACAGTTGTTCACAGCTGCAGCAGCGGATTCCACAAGGTGGAGTTACTTAGTGCACGCGTGGAAGCTTGATGCGCACGTTGATTTTTTTTCCGTACGGACACAACGGTGACTTTCCGGAACTAGTGATCGTGTACCCCGGGGAATAAACAGTTTCTGGCCAGAACTACCCATAGAGCTCATTGGAACCACAACCTCACAGATGAACTGGAGGAAGGATTACGCGAAAGGAACTTTTAATTTTGTGCCAATTTGATATGGACACTAACAGTACAATATCATTATTTCACATAGTGATTATTATTAAATGTGTTTTATTTTGCTGACGGATTTGGTGAGATAAATTTTGATTATGTTTTATTGACTGTATATATATATTATTTGTGAAAGTATACAACCAGCTGACAGTTGTGTGTACCTTTGAAATCCATATTTATTAATATCACAGCGTATTGTTTACATTGTGAACGTTACACGGTCGGGTCAACATGGTCAGCTTGTTGTGTACTACATAACTGTAAATTGATCTTCCATCGAAGTGTGGTAAGCTATTGATAGGATATAATCACACGTGCACGCTAAACAACCCGAGGTGTCCGTCACAATACGACACCTTTACACAGACACTATAACACTGACATACTTACAGGGGTAATACATATAGTATATAGTTCAGTAGCTAGAGTAGCCTGTAGAGTAGCTAATTAAAGAGAGTTACGCTTGGAATATTTAATATTCCGTGAATCCTTATACAAAGTCAAATCCATAATGTGAAAAAAATTAAAAAATAATAATTCTAAAACAAAACCAAAATATTGAATATAATACTAGAGATTTATGTTCAATTGCACAGTAATTACATCTTCGCACATATATTGATATGTCTTACTGGTAAGTGAGATGAATCAATACCTGTGAATAATAAGATAGTATATACGTCAGCTTTTAAACATTGTTTACAAGTCGCCGTATAGTGATTTTGTTTTGAAAAAAAATAATCGGATTTCGTCCGTGACTCGTGTCTTATACGTTCTTTTGAGTATTGTAACAGTTTGCAGATTTGTAAAATGTACAATAGTACTAAAAGACAACGGTATTTATATCGCGAGGTGAATACTAAATATTAGCGAAAATTTACCACGACTATTTTCGATCCCAAACCACTATTCCGCATTACGATTCTCACGAAGCAGTCATGCCCACGCGAAATGCAGAGGATTATCGATTAGTTTACAATCAGTGCCCAAACGTTCAGAAAGCGTCGATAGCTTAGTGGTAAGACAGTTGGCTTTGTAAACTCAAGGTTGAAGGTTCAATCCCGATTGGGGGATATTATATTTTTTTGGAGAATTATATATTGGATTGTGTATTGGACAGTGTATCGGATTTGTTATCCATAGTGCATTGGGTTGTGTATTGGACATTTTACTTTTGGGATTTTGTTTGTGATTTTGTATTGGATTGTGCATATAATTGTTTATTGGATTGTGTATTGGACAGTGTATTGGATTTGTTATCCATAGTGCATTGGGCTGTGTATTGGACATTTTACTTTTGGGATTTTGTTTGTGATTGTGTATTGGATTGTGCATAGAATTGTGTATTGGATTGTGTATTGGAAAGTGTATTGAATCTGTTATCCTTAGTGCATTGGGTTGTATATTGTTTCATAGAATTGGATTGCATATGGGATTGTGTTTGTGATTGTGTATTGGATTGTGAATAGAATTGTGTATTGGATTGTGTATTATATTGTGTATTGGAAAGTGTATTGGATTTGTTATCCATAGTGCATTGGGTTGTATATTGTGTCAAAGAATTTATTTGCATATGGGATTGTGTTTGTGATTGTGTATTTGACTGAGTATTGGGGTGTGTATTGGATTTAGTATTGGAATTGGATATCCATAGTGGATTGAGTACTGGGTTGTGTATTCGACTGCGTATTGGATAGTATATTGGACTGAATATTGGATTTGGATATCCGTAGTGGATCGAGCATTGGAAGTGTTTCGGATTAAAATATCTATAGTATACCTATTGTGTTTATTAGATATTGTGAGTTTATAGAATGGCGGAGTATTTATCGGAACGGAAGATACGAAAGAGAAGAAGACACGCAAGACAAAAAGAGGAAGAACAACAGTTAAAAATAGAACAAGAGATACTAGCACTATCACTTCAGAGAGAGAACTTGATTCTTAGCAAGAGACAAGTAGAGAAAAACACTTTGGAAGTAGTGACTACTATGAGTAAGAGTGAAAGCGAAGGAGACAACGACGATAGCAAATCTGGTATGCTAACGTACGAGGAAGTTTTGGACTACGGTTTTGATTCGGATGTTGAATCAGATTACCAAACAATAGACAAAACAGGTGATCAACATATATCACATATGCAACAGACCCTAGAGGAAAGCCATGCGTATGCGGATAAGGAGGAAGATATGATGTTAACTGAAGAAATACTCAATAAAGAAATTAAGATACTGGAGAAGACACTGTGCGAATTGAATCAAGAGGAGGTAGTGAATAGAGGAAGGACTACAGAACGGGATCCAAATGTAGAATTTGGAATACCAAACTACAATCCGTCAAGGCGGGGAACGGATAGTAAGATTGGAAGCAGACAAGAGATGACAGATCATAGGATCAATAGTGTAAAAGTAGATTTAGGAGAATGTTGTATCAAACAAATATACAGCCTTCAGAACGGCAAGAAAAGAAAACCGATAGAAAGCAATACATGCCTAGAGGTAGAGAGAATAGTACCCCTATGGCTCAGAGTGCAGGTTATAAGGACAAAGAAGATAAACGATTGAAGTGGGAGTTGGACCACGAGAAGAGACTCATAAAAGAAGAAAATAGTACCCCTATGGCTCAGAGTACAGGTTATAAGGACAAAGAAGCCAAACGATTGGCATGGGAGTTAGACCATGAGATGAGACTCATAAACGAACTGACAGCGCAAGATAAATTGCTAGAGCAAAGAAGAAAGGTACAGAAAGAAGAAGAAAAGCAATTGATCGAAACTATTAAGGGTTTAGAGCTTATAGAACAGGAACTCCTTACGCATAGGAACGACAGGAAACAGTTGCAGAAGGAAATAGAAAAGAAACTGGAAGAGGGAGAGCATCACGAGAAACGATTAAAAATACTGAGACTCAAAGAGAGAGAACTCAAATTGAATATAAGTATTAACGAGAAGAAAACACAGAACGATGCTAACCAGCACACTTTGCCAGAAAATAATGTGCAAATATTAAAGCCAGGAAAGAATGAAGACTTAGTAAACCAGACACGATGCAATGTTGATACTTCAGAAGTCAAAGAGGGGAAAAGAAAAGAACATTATTATGGGAAACCAACAATATCACCATTTAATGGAACGGATTTTGAAGAATGGAAACTTGATGTTGAATGTACAATCAAATCCAAACTCTACCCGGAAGAAATAGTCATACAGTCGGTCAGAAACGCTCTAAAGGGACAGACTATGAAGATCCTGTTGACAATGAAACCAACTGCTACAACAAAGGAGATAATGGACAAAGTAGAGGAAGTGTATGGCACAACTAGAACAGACGATAAGATTATGGAAGATTTTTATAGTGCGAGACAAATGGAGAAGGAATTATCATCGGATTGGGGAGTGCGACTTGAAGGAGTTTTACAAGCTGCAATTGAGAGAGGAGAGCTTCAAGAAGAGAAGAAAAACAAAATGATGAAAACGCGCTTTTGGAAAGGATTACGAAACGAAGAGCTAAGAAATGCAACTAGAGTTTGCTACGAGTCTGGAGAAAGTTTCGAAAAGCTAAGAAGAAAGACAAGGATGGAAGAAGAAGAGTTAAGCAAAAAGAAAGGAGGAGAGAAGACATACCAACATCAACAGAGCATAAAAGCAACAGAAGATCACGGAAAAATACTTCGAGAACTACTTGAAAGGATGAAAACGATGGAGCAAGATATTACATACATGAAAGCAGAAAACAAGAAGAAACCCTTTGAGCATGATAACAACGGTAACGGGAACATAGGTGGATATTTTAGAGGAGGAAACAGGGGTAGAGGATACAGAGGTGGAGGAAATATACCTCACTCCAAGGAGCAGCATGCACCTAACAATAACAACACACCAAAGGGGAATTTAAACGAGTAAACGTCTCTATCACAGGGCGGATAGTAGACATGAAGAGCAAATGCCCAGAAAAGAGAAAAATATTTGAAAGACTTGTAGGTCATTCAAATGAGTCCACCATTTGGATTAATGGTGAAGAAACTGAATGTCTCCTTGATTCAGGGTCAATGGTGAAAACGGTTTCAGAAATGTATTTTCGCCATATGAAACCATCGCCAACATTATACAAGATCGAAGACTTCCAACTGACAGTAAGCGGAGCTGATGGTAACCATTTACCCTATCTTGGGTATATCGAAGCCGATTTTGGTATCGCGCCGGCTCTGAATGTATTACCATTCCTGTTTTGGTTGTACCTGAAACAGAATACAATCTGAAGATACCAGTTATTGTTGGAACAAACTTTATGAGACATATTACCGACGATAGTAACCTGTCAAAGGAATGGAAAACAGCTTTGCTGTCAGTAATGTCTACATCAGTGGGTATTGTAAGATCTACCAATACGCGGGACATACAGCTCCAACCCTTCGAAACCAAAACTCTGACTGGCTTTGTAAGAAAAACATCGTGTGTAGAATCGGCCGTTACAGAAGGATCCGAAAAGGCCTCGTGTAGGATAGGTGTTTGTCCACGAGTAGTCAAGCTAGACCAACCTGGCAATGCTGCAAGAGTTCCCGTTCGTATATTCAATATGTTAGCTAGGATAGTGAATATACAACCAAGATCTGTTCTTTGTGAATTACAAGAAGTCAAGGTACTGCGTAATTGGTCACTTGAAGGAAAGCCGAAATAATACAGTAACACTGAGAAGCAAGAAGAACAGGGGATAGACGATCAAATGCAATTTCTTAACAGCTTAAAGTTGGATGTCACAAACCTAGACGAAAAAGAACAACAAAAGATGAGGGAATTGTTTTACCGATTTAAAGGTATATTTTCGCAAGGTCCCTTAGATCTCGGGAAAATTGATATGGTAAAACATGAAATACACCTCACTGATAACATTCCATTCAAAGAACCATATAGGAGAGTTCCACCTGGTCTCATTGATGAAGTGCGTGAACACCTGCAAGAGATGCTAGACATTGGGGCTATACGTCATTCACAGAGTCCGTTCTCCTCAAACGTTGTAATAGTGAGGAAGAAAGACGGATCTATAAGATTTTGCATCGACTTCCGGAAGTTAAATAATAGGACGGTCAAAGACGCTTATGCCATTCCAAGAATTGATGACACCTTGCACCATTTAGCTGGGTCACGGTATTTTTCAAAACTTGACCTGAAAGCTGGCTACTGGCAGGTGGAACTTAGAGAATGCGACAAGGACAAAACAGCATTCCAGGTTGGGAATTTGGGCTTCTTTGAATGCAATCGGATGCCATTTGGACTGTGCAACGCACCGGCTACCTTTCAAAGGTTAATGGAGCGTTGTATGGGTCATATGAACCTTAAGGAATGTCTTCTCTACCTAGACAACATCATCATATTCTCCCGAACATTTGAAGAACATATTGACCGTCTTGGTGCAGTCTTCGAGAGATTGGAAGACCACAACTTGAAGTTGAAAGCTTCTAAATGCGAGTTTTTTAAGTCAGAAGTTCTGTACCTTGGTCATATCGTCTCTGAAGATGGAATCAGGACAGATCCGGATAAGATTGAGGCAGTCAAACACTTTCCCGTACCCAAGAGTACAAAAGATGTGCGATCCTTCCTGGGGTTCGCTGGATACTATCGCCGGTTCGTGGAAGGTTTTGCCAGGATCGTTCGTCCACTGAATGATCTACTGGTAGGCCATAGCCCACCTAAGACGAAAACAGCCACCACCAAGGTGAAGAAGATGCCATTTGTGTGGGGACAAGCACAGCAAACTGCCTTTGAGCATGTTATTGATAAGATAACCACTGCTCCTGTATTGGCGTATGCTGAGTACAGCAGGCCTTTTAGAGTGAATACAGATGCCTCATACGGGACTCGGAGCTGTTATCTACCAGGAGCAAAATGGCATAGATCGCGTGATAGCTTACGCCAGTCGCAGCTTAAAACCGTCAGAGAAAAACTATGCTGCCCATAAGCTAGAATTTCTTGCTTTGAAATGGGCCATCACGGACAAATTTCATGATTTCCTTTATGGTTCGAAATTTGAGGTCTATACAGATAACAATCCGTTGACGTATGTGATGACGACTGCGAAATTAGATGCAACGGGCCTGCGTTGGGTTGCAGCTCTTAACAACTACAACTTTACTTTAAAGTACCGCAGTGGAAAGAAAAACATAGATGCGGATACTTTATCAAGAGTGCGAGAAACCAACCAGCAAACGATCGAGGAGGATACATTTAAGGCAGTGACTGAAGTCCACCTCAATCCAAAACCATTGATTGAATGTCTGCAGGTTACGGTGGTAGATTCAAGTGAACCGATAGATGTCACTCCCGCACCTCTTCATGCCCAACGATTAGGGTTGCATGACTGTGTTGGAGGTCAGTCCGCTGATTCGACGATCTCTCAAGTAACTCAGCTGGTGAAACGTGGCATCAGACCTGAAAAACGAGAATACCAGAGACTACCCAAGGAAGTCAGAAGATACATGCAATACTTTGATGCATTGACAGTGCGAGATGAAGTTCTATATCGTCAAACTACATGTTCAGATGAACCAGTTCTTGCGATTGTTCTTCCTACAAGTGGCCGTAGAGAAATCTTCAAGGCACTTCATGATGATTTAGGTCATCAGGGGCGTGATCGCACTATCAGCCTATTCAAAGAGAGGTTTTATTGGCCCGGCATGAATGCTGACGTTTCGGTATGGGTGAGTCAATGTGGCCGCTGCATTAGACGTAAGATCCCACCCCGCTTCGCCACAGGACTTGTCAGTATAGAATCAACCTCTCCTATGGAGTTGGTTTGTATTGACTTCCTTTCACTCGAGGCATCAAAAGGTGGATTTGAAAATGTTCTCGTAATAACGGATCATTTCTCTAGATACGCACAGGCAATTCCGACGCGCAATCAGACAGCGAGAACCACTGCTCGAGTTTTGTTCGAAAATTTCTTTGTTCATTACTGTTTTCCTGCAAAACTACATAGTGACAAAGGACAAAACTTCGAGTCGAAGGTTATCAAACGCCTTTGTCGGATCGCCGGTGTGCGTAAGACGAGAACCACATCATACCATCCTCAAGGTAATGGACAAGTCGAGCGCTTTAACCAGACTCTCCTGAAAAAGCTTGGGACGCTCGAGAACGACAAGAAGAAAGACTGGAAATCCTTTGTTCCCTCCCTTGTACACGCGTACAATGCAACTTGCCACGATAGTACGGGATATTCCCCATTTTATCTCATGTATGGGAGACACCCTCGTCTGGCAATTGATGCATATCTAGGTCTCGATCGCATCACAGAAAGGTCCAAAGAACCTTCCAAATACGTTCATGACCTTGAGGAGAACTTGCGATATGCCTTCAAGTCAGCCAACGCAACAGCCAAAGAAGCAGCGTCCAGGGCGAAGAAGTATTATGATCAGAAGGTTCGTGAGTCAAAACTTCAAACTGGTGATCGAGTGTTGGTCCGAAACGAAGGTGTGCGCGGGAAGCACAAACTCGCAGATGTATGGGAGGAGGTTCCATTCATAATTTCCGGTCAACCCGATCCAAGTATACCTGTGTTCGATGTTCGACCTGAACACGGAAATGGTAGGACTAGACGATTACATCGAAACAAGCTACTTGCATTTATGTCCCTGCCAACTCCTCCAGAAGCCACTCCTTCTTCTGTGGAATCAGAATCTGAGGTAAGTATGCCTGCGAGTATTCGCAGAGCATCTTCAACGCAACATACCCAGATACATAGTGATTCTTCTGACAGTCAATTGAACACCTCCGTCATAGAAGAATCAACTTCCACGCAATCGGAAACAGGACATACAGGTAAGTATATCATTCCACAGAGACGTACTCCACCATTGAGGAGGTCACATAGAAACAGAAATCAACCATCAAGGTATGTAAATTAGGCGATATGATACTATTGCACAGTTCTGAAGAAAATAGTTATCAACTTCGACAGTCGGAAGTTTTATCAAGGTTTTTAATAAAGTCAAAAGTGTATTTTGCATTTCAGGAAACATGTATGAATTTACCTATTAAGTTCTAAATTGTTTTTTATATAAATTATGTTTGACAGGTTGGAACTACCGCTAGTCATTTCAGACAGTGACTGGACTGTAATTACATCAGTAGAGATAAACTGATTGTAAATTTTACATTATTTACAGAACAGTAATTGAACGACACATAGTGAAAATGATTGTAAATATTTTTCATTATTTACAGGTACTAGAGCGGTAATGAGATGACACATCAGGCGCAAGTTAACATACATATTGTCTACTTTAATGATGTTTTTTGTATATTATAGGTATACACGTTCAAATTCCTGTCATATATATTGATTTTCATGTCACAATTCAGATTTCATATTTGAGTTGTTAAGATTTTAATCGTTACATATTTATGCAATATAGTGGAACCTAAGTTCAGCAAATGTCGAGGACGACATTTAACGGAGTGGGGAAATGTGTCACAGGTTTAAACAGGTTTAGTGGAATCAAGTCTAGTGTTTCTTAGGCAGTAGTTTAGATTTAGTGGTATGATACCTATGTATCTATTATATAGACTAGGTCGTTCCATCTACATACATATTCACCTTTCACACATAAACTACAAATACCTTTCTTATGCAAATTAGCTGATTGATGGAGCCAATCGATTGATCGCAAATCAGATATACAACATATACTTGATTTGCGAGTAGACGATTGTTATCCACAATCACATTTACATTAAATATATATGTTTACAATATATATTTACAGGTAATTCTTATTGCATTTTGTGTATAATGTATTTTTCATTATGTTTGTGTAATTTAAATGTAGTTTCATGCTAAGGAATGCATTTTATATGCCTTTGATTAATTTGCCTTTGTTACATACCTGTGTTACCTTGATTAGGTTTGATCACCACTTCCGTCAGCCATTGTTGTTATGTGTTTGTAAACAAATGAGATATACAACATATACTTGATTTGCGAGTAGACGATTGTTATCCACAATCACATTTACATTAAATATATATGTTTACAATATATATTTACAGTTGTTGCTTCTGTTTACACCGATCGGCGAGAACCCAAATAAAACAAACCCTGACATAAACATAAACGTACACCTGACACGGGGCGGGTAGAAATAGTCGTCAATGGTGTACAATGAACAGTATTATGATACACTTATAATAGTCGTACAACTGACACGGGCCGGGTAGAAATTTTTCGTCAATGGTGCACAATGAACAGTATTATGATACAATTATAATAGTCGTACACCTGACACGGGGCGGGTAGAGGTGTTCGTCAATGGTGCACAATGAACAGTATTATGATACAATTATAATAGTCGTACACCTGACACGGGGCGGGTAGAGGTGTTCGTCAATGGTGCATAATGAACAGTATTATGATACACTTATAATAGTCGTACACTTGACCCGGGCGGGGTAGAGGTGTTGTCAATGGTGCACAATGAACAGTATTATGATACACTAATAATAGTTGTACACCTGACCCGGGCAGGGTAGAAATGTTCGTCGATGGTGTACAATGATCAGTATTATGATACACTTATAATAGTCGTACACCTGACACGGGACGGGTAGAGGTGTTTGTCAATGGTGCACAATGAACAGTATTACGATACACTTATAATAGTCGTACACCTGACACGGGCCGGGTTGAGGTGTTCGTCAATGGTGGGCAATGAACAGTATTATGATACACTTATAATAGTCGTACACCTGACACGGGGCGGGTAGAGGTGTTCGTCAATGGTGCGCAATGAACAGTATTATGATACACTTATAATATTCGTACACCTGACACGGGGCGGGTAGAGGTGTTCGTCAATGGTGTACAATGAACAGTATTATGATACACTTATAATAGTCGTACACCTGACACGGGCCGGGTTGAGGTATTCGTCAATGGTGCGCAATGAACAGTATTATGATACACTAATAATAGTCGTACACCTGACACGGGGCGGGTAGAGGTGTTCGTCAATGGTGCACAATGAACAGTATTATGATACACTTATGATAGTCGTACACATGATACGGGCCGAGTAGAGGTGTTCGTAAATGGTGTACAATGAACAGTATTATGATACACTTATAATAGTCGTACACCTGACACGGGGCGGGTAGAGGTGTTCGTCAATGGTGTACAATAAGCAGTATTATGATACACTTATAATAGTCGTACACCTGACACGGGGCGAGTAGAGGTGTTCGTCAATGGTGCTCAATGAACAGTATTATGATACACTTATAATAGTCGTACACCTGACACGGGGCGGGTAGAGGTGTTCGTCAATGGTGTACAATGAACAGTATTATGATACACTTATAATAGTCGTACACCTGACACGGGCCGGGTTGAGGTGTTCGTCAATGGTGCGCAATGAACAGTATTATGATACACTTATAATAGTCGTACACCTGACACGGGGCGGGTAGAGGTGTTCGTCAATGGTGCACAATGAACAGTATTATGATTCACTTATGATAGTCGTACACATGATACGGGCCGAGTAGAGGTGTTCGTCAATGGTGTACAATGAACAGTATTATGATACACTTATAATAGTCGTACACCTGATACGGGCCGGGTAGAAATGTTCGTCAATGGTGCACAATGAACAGTATTATGATACACTTATGATAGTCGTACACCTGATACGGGCCGAGTAGAGGTGTTCGTCAATGGTGTACAATGAACAGTATTATGATACACTTATAACAGTCGTACACCTGATACGGGCCGGGTAGAAATGTTCGTCAATGTGCAGGAGACTTTTCAGGGAGCGACTCAGACAAGTGCCTTGTGCAATTTTGCGTTATGGCTTTACTACAAGTAAATATAATCTTTTCAATTCTAGAATGTATTTTATGGCCGCGTGTATAAGAAGTAAGAAAACTACACTGTTCAATAAGCATTTGTCATGTTTCTGGTTCTATTTAAAATGCTTTTATAATAATTTGATTTTTCATAATCAATTCAAATGTTTCATTTACTATTTTCTATTTGACAACTGTACAAACAATACTAATTCAGGCAAGTTCGCCTGAACCAATATTTTTTTACGGTAATCCATCCATCATTGGCCCCATGTGTTATCGTGTTATTTCGGAAGACGTTCATTAGTCACGGAAATTCACCAAGTAAGCAATACGACATCGTCTCCATGACGTTCGGCTTGAGTCGTCTTCCGATGTAAGGCGGGAAAGCACGATATAATGATGGATGGATTATCCTCAATGAAAAAGGGACAGTTTCAAACGTTTAACTTAAATGTTGAGTAGATATCTGACAAACACTATATTAATTATCACAGTCCATCTAATAAAAGCAGATTCGTGAATTAGCTCAAAATATGGTTTAATTGATAGACGTGAAAAGTGCGAAATATCAAACACCACAACGTCATATGTAGACCGTAAAAACGTGTGTTTCAATTTTGCGTCTCTCATGCTCATTTTCTCACATATTATGTGCATGAAATGATGCGTGCGTACGGATGTGTGTGAGCGTGTGTTTGTTTGTTTGCTCATAACCTGGATACCTTTTAAATTATGGTCAATATATTTGTTTCTTTGTTTGGATTTGACGCCGTTTTCAACACTGTTTAGGTCATATGGCGGTCAGACAACCTAGCCAGTGTTCCTGTGTTTACCAGTACTAGCCACTCTCTAGCGACAATGATCAATATATATGTTCGCACTGCGAAGGTTGACGTAATAGTGATCTTAATACCTCGAACTTTTTTCTTCCAATACAAACGCGCTAAAATATTTAAGAACACTTTTCTCCCAAACTCTCGTCTCGCGGTCCACGTGTATTATTATGTAGCACTTTGTTTCAGACCGAGCTTTCATTGGCAGCAACAATGTGGAACAACCATTCAATCAGAAGGTCAAGAAACCAGCACGTTCCATTTGGTCAACCAAACAGGATGTACAGTTTTCCTAGACTATGGAACACTACAGACTATTTGTGGCCTGTATCAAGGGATGACATACTGTGAAATCATTATATTTCGTGGGGAATTTAATTTCGCGTATTTCGTGGTTGATCCAAACCACGAAATCAAATCCCCACGATTATAAATGTCCAGAGTTTGAATTAAGTAGTATATGTGTACGAAACAGGCTTTTCCTGTTCGATTTTCATATCTACTATATTAAAACAATTGTTCCAGTATCGGTTATGTATTGCAGTTTTATCAATGAGTTTGGCATATTGACATAAGTTTAATACTTATTGAACCAGGTTGTTTGTTGCAGATAAAAGGTTTATCATACTATTATGTTTGTATTAAATGAATCTAATTATTCATATAATAAACAAAATAACAACTTGCTTGTTTGTTTTAATCTTTTCAATATGTTAGTATGTATGCCGATGTGTTGACACACCTCTGTTTACGCAAGCTGACTAATAAATCCATTCACGAATGATATTTAAGTTTGATATCGTTGTCATCATATAAATAGTACTGACATTTAGTGGTCGATAATTTACTTTGCAAAGTGAAATACTTGTTGGTATTTTCAATAACACGTACAGATTTTTATATATTTAATCAACAAAAAAAATACTAGCAACTAACAAAGCACAAATCAACATAGCAACATTTAAAACACAATACAGTACGACACACATATGTAAGCAATCTACGCTTTAATATCAATTAGTACTATTATCATGCAATCAAAACAACTTAACGTGTTTCAATTACCTGTTTTAACACCCCTTAATTGACGCATTGTCACTCATAAATATTCATGAGCTAATTATAGCTGTTAGCCAATCAAATCAGAGATTTGACACACATCGACGCAGGTGTCCGCCATTTCCTTCCCAAACAAACAATGGTGTCAGACAGGGTAAAAATTAAAAACAAAGAACGGGAGATCAAACCACATCACCCGCCGAGTAGGTGTTTTCAGTGTTAGGTGTCCTGGGTTAATTGTTTATTAGGACATGTCTGACGTAATCGCCAGACAGCTCTGCCAATCTGTAGCCTGGGGATGTTTTTGCACTTACAAATCAGGGTCCAATTTATCGATAATGCGTTTCAACATAGTTTGTTTTTTTACAGATTTTTTTTTTCCAAAATCAGAAATGCGCCAAATTACATCCCCTCGAAACTGCCTATTTGGAAAGAATCGCGAAATTTAATCCCGACGAAATAAAATGATTTCACAGTAGATGCTTGTCGTGGTCGAGTCCAGTTTCGTTCGACAGTATGATGCGCACCTGATATGTGTGTATAGACGTTATGGCGGAAGACAGCCTTCTTCCACCAAACACTGTTGATGAAGCTGTTAGGCTCTTTCAACATTTGAGGAGACGCATACATGTCATTCACATATAAATGAATCATAAATATGTGGGAAAATAAAATGTCATTAAAAAATGACGACTTTTGATAATAGCGTGACAAAAGAAGAAATTGCTCATAATAATGAGCAATTTCTCCTTTTGTCACAATGTGTTCATCTTTAATTAAATATTAAAACAGTTATTCATAGTGTTTTTTGTTATTTTACGTAGATGTTTTCCAAGTCGTCTGCTGCAGAATTCTTGTATTATGGAAAGGGTTAAATATGAGTTTTGCCTTGTGTTTCAGACTCCTGGTAGAGACTCACAACAAAGTGGTGGGATAGATGTGAACAGAGAACAAAACACTGGAAATAAGAAGTGTTGTTAATTAGGAGTCCAATTGAACCAACTCTAATTAACCGTTCATCGATGTAGTTTTTTCTGTCCGCTTCTTGTGATTGTGTGAGCATAACGCGAGGCCACATTGTGGAGAGTTGTTCTAAACCAATCCCAGGGCTCCAGATAAAGGGGGTCAAATGTTATTGTTTCGATATAAAATATCCCATAATTCTCATCATTCAAATCCTATGTTGTGTGTACTCATTAGAATCGTCTCGTCGAGACGATTCTAATGAGTACCAACAACATACGATTTGGATGAGTAATAAAGAATATACCATGAGAAAAAAAATTATCTGGAGCTCTGCTTGAATCCTCTAGTCTGCTATCAGCTTACAGCTTGTTTTAACTAAGTGTTGATATGGAAACAGAGCTGGTGTTATAGAGACTACCAAACAACATATTTATCTCTGTTTAGGGCACACTTTGAAAAATTGACTTGAATTGCGTCAAGCAAAATGGGGTCTTAATGCATCTGCGTAAAGTGTCGTCCCGGATCACCCTGTGCAGTCCACACAGGCTAATCCGGGACGGCACTTTCCGCTTCCAATGGATTTACACTTGGAGTAAAGCTTCTTGAAACAGAAATTCACTCAAAAGCGGAAAGTGTTGTATACTAAAGCTACTTTCCACAATGCCAAAATATTTCTGTTTCATGGACTACCCTATATCTCAATACCCCGGAGTCAGTAAGCGTTAGCCTGAATCATCTTGTATGTTCTGTGAAGCCCATACAGGCTGATCCAGGTTGATACTTTACGCTGATGCCGTATTGTTGTTTTCAACTTATGAAATAAATCTAGTTTTACTGTTTTGTATATGAAGCTAGGTAATAATTTAGCCATTACCACATATCCATTGTTTATGCCTCTGCAGCAGAAAACTCTTTAAAACATTGTGAGACAAAAACATTTGTATGTTATGAGCAACGGCTCCATTAACCCCAAGGTTTTCAAAACCATCCAAACATGCAGATTTTCTTAACATGAGTCTTTACCCTTTCCCAGATGCAAACAAAAATTTAACATGTCTGCAGTAGATGACTTTATAAAACATGGGGAAAGGAGAATTTGCTTGTAACAAGCAATTTCTCCATTTCCCACCTTGTTTTATAATCAGTAACCATTCTTATAATTGAAATTTTGTTTGTTCGGATTTCATAATCTTTTCGTGTGATGCTTTCAATTTTGAAGACCCTGTAAATGACATATCAAGGAATGTGTTAACCCTTTACTCCATGAATACCCATTTTAACGCATCTGCAGAAGACGACTTCAGAAAACATTGTGACAAAAGAAGAAATTGCTCGTAACGAGCAATTTCTCCTTTTGTTACAATGTTTTGTACTCTATCTCAAAATGAAACTGTCATTGGCGTAATTTACTATTATCGTCTACTGATGCTTTCAATTTGCACCCGTTACAAAATTCCGTATGGGGTAATGGGTTAAATTATGTGGTAATGGGTTAAATTATGTGGTAATGGGTTAAGTCTTCCTTCACTGTTGTCTATCAGCCTGTCCACTGCCTGCAAGAAACACAGATGTACTTGGAATATGCTTTTGCTCTTGCATATTGTAAAGGTGTGGACGATTTGGGAAAGAGAAGCAAATGCTAGTTAAAATGAGTTGCTTCTTTTCCCACAAAATCATTCAAACTTGTTGTCTGTTTTCAGAGGAAAGATTTGGGCCAGTACTGAGTCTTAAAATATTGTCGATTAACTTAAGTCACCACTTTCTTAACCATTTCCCTGACATGTCATGTATAGCCTCTTTCAAATCGAAAGTCTCTCATGAAAAAAAGTAGTAAATCCGGACAAATGAAAGTATAATAGTAGAATATTGAATAGAAAACATAGTGTGAACAGGAGAAATTGCTTTTTATAAGCAATTTACCATTTTCCCACACTGTTTTCAGAAGTCGTTTGATACAGACATGTCAAAAGTTGCCTGTATCTGGGAAATGGTTAATTTGTTTATTTAACATGGTTAGCTTACAAGCTTTTGTGAATTGTCTAAATCCATGATTACTCTTAACCTCGCAACCGTATTCTCTGTGGCCGAGACTTCTTATAAGGCTGCCATTTTCCTCTCCCGTCACAATAACTGAGAATGGGAGCAGTTGGCTTTGTTGGAGAGCTCAGGGTTTTGGGGATCGTATTATGAATGATGCTGTAGTGCCCAGGTCACCCTTTCCATGAGCAGCAGACAACTTTTGAAAACATTCTGAGCAATTTCTTCTTTTGTCACAATGTTTCAACTTTATTTAAATAATTATAAATATATTCAACTTTGTCTACATGTTTTCGAAGTCGTCTGCTGCAGATTTCTTCCATGTTGGAAATGGTTTCTTCTACAGCAGATGTCTTGGAAACATTGTGGGAAAAGAATAAATTGTTTCCAACGATGTTTTTGATTCAATCTCACAGTTAAACTTTCACGTGTCTTTTTTGTCTGGTTCTTCCATTCTTCTCTGGAGAATATTAACCTTATACCACCATTTCATATAAGCTTCTTTGGAAACGCCGTGAGATCAGGCCCAGAGGTTATAAAACTTGTGTGAGGGTCCTCTGTGGCTGAGTGGTTAAGGCATTGGATTAGCACTCGGGCATCCAGAGTTTGAGAACTGCTTGCGCTGCTTGTGTCATGGCCACAGAGCACAGAGATTGTCACTGAGCATGCAGAATAAACTGTTTTATGACTACAAGATCAGCTCAAGTTGTTTGTAGAAAGCAATGTCTGCCTTGCAATCATGTTTTTTTCTGAAATCAAGTATGATGATAAGTTTTGCTCCATCCAAGATTTCCTTGTATATATTATATAATCCCTTTAATACAAAAGATGAATTATTTTCCCAATGAAATAGTGAATTTTTGTCGAGCCCGCTTGCTTTTAAAGTATTTTCTATTAACTGTTTGCAACTTCTGGACTGCCAAAATGAAACATTTAACAGAAAAGACTTGACATTCTTAATAAATATTTTAGAGGGAAGAAAGCATAGTGGTAAAACTAGAAATTGTCCAATATTAACCCTTTTCCTGATATGCCATTTTTAGACTCTTCCAAATTGAAAATGTCTGAAGAAAATAAATCAATACAGGAACAAATGAGAGTTAAACTTTCTGACAGAGTAGAAAACATTGTGGGAAAGGGAGAAATTGCTCGTTATGAGCAATTTCTCCTTTTCCCACAATGTGTTTAAAAGGCATCTGCTGCAGACGCGTCAAAAGTCGTTTGTATAGGAAAGGGTTAACAAGTTTTCCTTTTCCCAGAATGGTTTAAAATATGTCTATTGCAGAGAAGTAGGAGATTTCAATGTCTTTTTCAAGGTCATGGTGAAGGTCATGGTCTTTTTAGCATGCTGCCATGTGAACGCCATTGACTAATAGAATATGTATACCAAATCTGAAGCCTGTAGCTGAATGGATCAAAGGTTACAGGCAATGTTAAAGTTCAGGACAGACATGCAGACACGCAGATACAGCGCAGACGGACCAAAAACAATATGCCCCCGATCTATCGATACGGGGGCATAAAAATAGCGACAATCACTAACAATACAAGTACATTTGAGCTGCATCTTGCGAAAAGGTGTATAAATGCCTTTGCGTAGAGTATCGTCCCTGATCAGCCTGTGCAGTCCGCACAGGCTAATTTGTTGACTGCACAGGCTAATTTGTTACGACACTTTCCGCTTCCAGTATATATATATATACTTATAGTAGACCTTCTAGAAACAGAAAATCACCAAAAGCCTGCACGTTCATTCAGTCTGATCTGTATCTACACGGTAGCCAGTAGCTTCTCGGAAGGTTTGATACGTCATTAACACACACTGTAGATTCAGATCAAACTGCGTGAATGTTCATGTCATATAATTGAACCGCATCTTCGTAAAAAGGGTATTAGCGCCTCTGCGTAAAGTGTCGTCCAGGATTAGCCTGTGTGGACTGCACATGCTGATCCAGGACAACACTACGCAGATGCATGAAGACCCCTTTTCGCAAGATGCAGCTCATTTGTATTCAGATTCTTGCATAAGAAATGCCTTTTGGATCAATTATTTCTATGCCTATTAGGCGTATTCGACTGGCGACTTTTCAGAGGTCCACCAGCGTTGAGTTTCGTACTCAACGGTGTGACGTCATACTACAAGTCGAACAAAAAATATGCCCAACGAAGCTGTCGTGCTCAACAAAAAGTCCTAGTCGAATTCGCCAAATGAAAAAAAACTGAATGAAAACACCAGGTTGTGCATACTGTGGCTTATACAGTTAGGCCAGAGTTTTTTTATTAATTTGTTTACGGGAACGCTGCTCCTAAATTTTGAAAACCCAAATAAAAATAAAATTTGAAATCGCGATTTTTATTTTTTATTTTTCCCCCCTCATTTGCTGTCGATAATGTTTTAAAAATAAAGTTTATCAAAATTTTATCTCATTTTTATCAAAATCTCCCGTAAACCAATTCATAAAAAAACTCTGGACTTAACTAGCAATACATTTGCATAATAATCTGCCATAATATTCTAATGGTGATCCAAGTGTAAGTATTGGAGTTAAAAGAAATGAAACAAAAAGACACATTTACAAAATGTTATGTCTGCAACCTAAGAACACCCCCCACCCCCACGCCTAACGCCTGGGCCTTACGGTTTGGGACAAGAAGATTTTTTAAATTTTCCCTATATAACTCTATGTAAAACATGTGACCCCCGTGGCGGAGCCATTTTTGACCCCAGGGCCATAATTTGAACAATCTTTGTAGAGGTCCACTAGGTGATTCTACATACCAAATATCAAAACTCTGGGCCTTACGGTTTGAGACAAAAAGATTTTTAAAGTTTTCCATACATGTATATACTGAAAACGCAAACGCGTACAAAGTTCAACGCCCCCTGGCGGCCATGTTAAATTATTTTGAAATCGGACATGTGTTTAACCCGCCATTCTCGTACAACATCAACCCGCCATTCTCGTACAACATCCATGTGTGTAAAGTGTATTCTGATTGGCTAATTATCTCGTGCTCACGAGATACTAAGTCGTGAGCACGAGATATTAAGTCGTGCTCACGAGTTACTAAGTCGTGCGCACGACTTAGTATCTCGTGAGCACGACTTAGTATCTCGTGCGCACGAGTTAGTAAGTCGTGCTCACGACTTTGTTATCTCGTGCGCACGACTTAGTATCTCGTGAGCACGACTTAGTATCTCGTGCGCACGACTAATTATCTCGTGCGCACGAGTTAGTAAGTCGTGCTCACGACTTAGTTATCTCGTGCGCACGACTTAGTATCTCTTGAGCACGACTTAATATCTCGTGCGCACGAGATAAATAAAAACATACACATGTCACCTCTATGCCACCGTAGATTTCAATGTATTCTTCGGTATTTGGAATAATTTGTTTAAAGATTAAATATGCAAATGCAGTCGCATACCTGAAAGTTTTGTGGTTGATGTCCAGTCTTAGGTGTCTGGTCCCCGTTCACCTGCAAAATGGAGTTATAGTCAAGTTTACATATATGTTTGGTGTCTGGTCCCCGTTCTCCTGCAAAATGGAGTTATAGTCAAGTTAGGTGTCTGGTCCCCGTTTTCCTGCAAAATGGAGTTATAGTCAAGTTAGTGTCTGGTCCCCGTTCTCCTGCAAAATGGAGTTATAGTCAAGTTTACATATATGTTTGGTGTCTGGTCCCCGTTCTCCTGCTAAATGGAGTTATAGTCAAGTTAGTGTCTGGTCCCCGTTCTCCTGCAAAATGGAGTTATAGTCAAGTTAGGTGTCTGGTCCCCGTTCTCCTGCAAAATGGAGTTATAGTCAAGTTAGGTGTCTGGTCCCCGTTCTCCTGCAAAATGGAGTTATAGTCAAGTTTACATATATGACCCTTTCACAAAATGTAAGTATTTAATGTTTCACGCGTTTCAAATTCCATCATGATATTGCTGAGTTTACTGAGTGTTGCTTTTCTTGTTAAAAATAAATCAAGTTCAAAATAAACACGGAACTATATTTTAAATACTTTTATTGCATTTTGTAAATAGTGTAATATATACCAGCATAATAAATACCATTAGGTATTAATGTTTAAATATATATTTGATTTTATAGCGGAACAAATACAACCCTGACCTCCGACACATACGACATCTCCTGGACTGACCATTTTACCAACTGCAGCGCCGAGAACTGTTCCCTTCGAACACCTGGGATCGCATACACACATATACAATGCATTAAGGAACGTTTGTTTGTCAATTTGAAAATAACATGAAATTTGTGAGATATGCGACAGACGATCCAATGTAAAATTAAATAATACTTACTAAAGTATAGCAACTTTATTTTTGAGCGGAAGTTATTAAATTGTGTTCATTTCTTCTTATAGCATGGTCGCTGACATTTGCTTTTGATGTGCAAAGTTGTAAATATTTTAATTGAAAATAACACCCGCCAGAATAACTGGTGTACACTTACACCCGTCAGAATG
This sequence comes from Cyrtodaria siliqua, assembly GCA_037043455.1. Lineage (NCBI taxonomy): Eukaryota > Metazoa > Mollusca > Bivalvia > Adapedonta > Hiatellidae > Cyrtodaria > Cyrtodaria siliqua. The sequence goes on from JAWPHD010009122.1 coordinate 91,730, forward strand.
ACTGGTGTACTCTAACTACCAGTGATCGGAAATTAGAATATGGCAGACATATTCAATGGCCATTCTACTAAACAAATAGAGTATGTTCTCGTCTCATTTGGTTGATTTATTAGATTTAAACATGCTTATCTCGATGTTTAAATCGACCTCGATGAGTCCATACTCTGTCTATTACTTAATGTGTATTAGGTTAGAATATATTTATGTCCATCAACTGATATAAACTTCACTCAGTCAAAAAAAGACTATGAAAAAGGTAAAATACGTTATTGTTGAAAAAATGATCGACTGACAGGATCGAATTTTTGCAATGTCATTCATAATTGCTTTAGAGATGCCGATTAAGCACATTTCCTTATCGTATTAGTTTACTATCGGAATTCTTGCTCAACTGCAACGCATTGCGCAAGTCCGGACCAATCATAAATAAAAGATACATCTGAATAGAACGTTCAACGTTCAACAATCGTTCAGTCATTTCAGAATAGTGTCTGCTTGTAAGACGAGATTAATACTCAATAATATAGTGTTGCCACACTGGAATATCACCCCCTTGTCATACTGACCAATCTATACTGACACCGGGCCGCCGAAGACACATGACATCATACCCCACCTCGTCATACTGACCAATCTATACTGACACCGGACCGCCGTAGACACATGACATCATACAACACCTTGTCATACTGACCAATCTATACTGACACCGGGCCGCCGTAGACACATGACATCATACCACAACTTGTCATACTGACCAATCTATACTGACACCGGGCCGCCGTAGACACATGGCATCATACCCCACCTTGTCATACTGACCAATCTATACTGACACCGGGCCGCCGTAGACACATGACATCATACAACACCTTGTCATACTGACCAATCTATACTGACACCGGGCCGCCGTAGACACATGACATCATACCCCACCTTGTCATACTGACCAATTTATACTGACACCGGGCCGCCGTAGATACATGGCATCATACCCCACCTTGTCATACTGACCAATCTATACTGACACCGGGCCGCCGAAGATACATGACATCATTCAAAACCTTGTCATACTGACCAATCTATACTGACACAGGGCCGCCGTAGACACATGACATCATACCACACCTTGTCATACTGACCAATCTATACTGACACCAGGCCGCCGTAGACACATGACATCATACTACCCCAACTTTGTCATACTGACCAATCTATACTGACACCGGGCCGCCGTAGACGCGTGACATCATATCCCACCTTGTCATAGTTTATACTGACACCGGAATGACCAATCTAGAACTCCCAAACACGACCGCTTGCCAGACGGACGATCTACCACTTAACCGCTGTATTTAAGAAAACTGTGAGACATTAAAAACAAGGGTTGCCATTTTGAGCATAAACAATCACAATAGATGGCCATACTTACCCAGATAACCGGGTACAGTACAGCAGCAGACAGGTTAACAACACCAAACACACGAGATGGCCATACTTACCCACATAACCGGGTACAGTACAGCAGCAGACACGTCAACAACACCAGACACACGAGATGGCCATACTTACCCACATAACCGGGTAAAGTACAGCAGCAGACACGTCAACAACACCAAACACACGAGATGGCCATACTTACCCACATAACCGGGTACAGTACAGCAGCAGACACGTCAACAACACCAAACACACGAGATGGCCATACTTACCCACATAACCGGGTACAGTACAGCAGCAGACACGTCAACAACACCAGACACACGAGATGGCCATACTTACCCACATAACCGGGTAAAGTAAAGCAGCAGACACGTCAACAACACCAAACACACGAGATGGCCATACTTACCCACATAACCGGGTACAGTACAGCAGCAGACACGTCAAAAACACCAAACACACGAGATGGCCATACTTACCCACATAACCGGACACAGTACAGCAGCAGACACGTCAACAACACCAAACACACGAGATGGCCATACTTACCCACATAACCGGGTACAGTACAGCAGCAGACACGTCAACAACACCAAACACACTAGATGGCCATACTTACCCACATAACCGGGTACAGTACAGCAGCAGACACGTCAACAACACCAAACACACTAGATGGCCATACTTACCCACATAACCGGGTACAGTACAGCAGCAGACACGTCAACAACACCAAACACACGAGATGGCCATACTTACCCACATAACCGGGTACAGTACAGCAGCAGACACGTCAACAACACCAAACACACTAGATGGCCATACTTACCCACATAACCGGGTACAGTACAGCAGCAGACACGTCAACAACACCAAACACACGAGATGGCCATACTTACCCACATAACCGGGTACAGTACAGCAGCAGACACGTCAACAACACCAAACACACGAGATGGCCATACTTACCCACATAACCGGGTACAGTACAGCAGCAGACACGTCAACAACACCAAACACACGAGACGGCCATATTTACCCACATAACCGGGTACAGTACAGCAGCAGACACGTCAACAACACCAAACACACGAGATGGCCATACTTACCCACATAACCAGGTAAAGTACAGCAGCAGACACGTCAACAACACCAAACACACGAGATGGCCATACTTACCCTCATAACCGGGTACAGTACAGCAGCAGATACGTCAACAACACCAAACACACGATATGGCCATACTTACCCACATAGCCGGGTACAGTACAGCAGCAGACACGTCAACAACAACAGACACACGAGATGGCCATACTTACCCACATAACCGGGTACAGTACAACAGCAGACACGTCAACAACACAAAACACACTAGATGGCCATACTTACCCACATAACCGGGTACAGTACAGCAGCAGACACGTCAACAACACCAAACACACGGGATGGCCATACTTACCCACATAACCGGGTACAGCAGTACAGCAGCAGACACGTCAACAACACCAAACACACGAGATGGCCATACTTACCCACATAACCGGGTACAGTACAACAGCAGACACGTCAACAACACCTAACACACTAGATGGCCATACATACCCACATAACCGGGTACATTACAGCAGCAGACACGTCAACAACACCAAACACACGAGATGGCCATACTTACCCACATAACCGGGTACAGTACAGCAGCAGACACGTCAACAATACCAAACACACGAGATGGCCATACTTACCCACATAACCGGGTACAGTACAGCAGCAGACATGTCAACAACACCAAACACACGAGATGGCCATACTTACCCACATAACCGGGTAAAGTACAGCAGCAGACACGTCAACAACACCAAACACACTAGATGGCCATACTTACCCACATAACCGGGTACAGTACAGCAGCAGACACGTCAACAACACCAAACACACGAGATGGCCATACTTACCCACATAACCGGGTACAGTACAGCAGCAGACAAGTCAACAACACCAAACACACGATATGGCCATACTTACCCACATAACCGGGTACAGTACAGCAGCAGACACGTCAACAACACCAAACACACGAGATGGCCATACTTACCCTCATAACCGGGTACAGTACAGCAGCAGATACGTCAACAACACCAAACACACGATATGGCCATACTTACCCAGATAGCCGGGTACAGTACAGCAGCAGACACGTCAACAACAACAGACACACGAGATGGCCATACTTACCCACATAACCGGGTACAGTACAACAGCAGACACGTCAACAACACAAAACACACTAGATGGCCATACTTACCCACATAACCGGGTACAGTACAGCAGCAGACACGTCAACAACACCAAACACACGGGATGGCCATACTTACCCACATAACCGGGTACAGCAGTACAGCAGCAGACACGTCAACAACACCAAACACACGAGATGGCCATACTTACCCACATAACCGGGTACAGTACAGCAGCAGACACGTCAACAACACCTAACACACTAGATGGCCATACATACCCACATAACCGGGTACATTACAGCAGCAGACACGTCAACAACACCAAACACACGAGATGGCCATACTTACCCACATAACCGGGTACAGTACAGCAGCAGACACGTCAACAATACCAAACACACGAGATGGCCATACTTACCCACATAACCGGGTACAGTACAGCAGCAGACACGTCAACAACACCAAACACACGAGATGGCCATACTTACCCACATAACCGGGTAAAGTACAGCAGCAGACACGTCAACAACACCAAACACACTAGATGGCCATACTTACCCACATAACCGGGTACAGTACAGCAGCAGACACGTCAACAACACCAAACACACGAGATGGCCATACTTACCCACATAACCGGGTACAGTACAGCAGCAGACAAGTCAACAACACCAAACACACGATATGGCCATACTTACCCACATAACCGGGTACAGTACAGCAGCAGACAAGTCAACAACACCAAACACACGAGATGGCCATACTTACCCACATAACCGGGTACAGTACAGCAGCAGATAAGTCAACAACACAAAACACACGAGATGGCCATACTTACCCACATAACCGGGTACAGTACAGCAGCAGACACGTCAGCAACACCAAACACACGAGATGGCCATACTTACCCACATAACCGGGTACAGTACAGCAGCAGACACGTCAACAAAACAAAACATACGAGATGGCCATACTTACCTACATAGCCGGGTACAGTACAGCAGCAGACACGTCAACAACACCAAACACACTAGATGGCCATACTTACCCACATAACCGGGTACAGTACAGCAGCAGACACGTCAACAACACCAAACACACTAGATGGCCATACTTACCCAAATAACTGGGTACAGTACAGCAGCAGACACGTCAACAACACCACACGCACGAGATGGCCATACTTACCCACATAACCGGGTACAGTACAGCAGCAGACACGTCAACAACACCAAACACACTAGATGGCCAAACTTACCCATATAACCGGGTACAGTACAGCAGCAGACACGTCAACAACACCAAACACACGAGATGGCCATACTTACCCACATAACCGGGTACAGTACAGCAGCAGACACGTCAACAACACCAAACACACTAGATGGCCATACTTACCCACATAACCGGGTACAGTACAGCAGCAGACACGTCAACAACACCAAACACACGAGATGGCCATACTTACCCACATAACCGGGTACAGTACAGCAGCAGACACGTCAACAACACCAAACACACGAGATGACCATACTTACCCACATAACCGGGCACAGTACAGCAGCAGACACGTCAACAACACCAAACACACGAGACGGCCATACTTACCCACATAACCGGGTACAGTACAGCAGCAGACACGTCAACAACACCAAACACACGAGATGGCCATACTTACCCACATAACCGGGTACAGTACAGCAGCAGACACGTCAACAACACCAAACACACGAGATGGCCATACTTACCCACATAACCGGGTACAGTACAACAGCAGACACGTCAACAACACAAAACATACGAGATGGCCATACTTACCTACATAGCCGGGTACAGTACAGCAGCAGACACGTCAACAACACCAAACACACTAGATGACCATACTTACCCACATAACCGGGTACAGTACAGCAGCAGACACGTCAACAACACCAAACACACTAGATGGCCATACTTACCCACATAACCGGGTACAGTACAGCAGCAGACACGTCAACAACACCAAACACACGAGATGGCCATACTTACCCTCATAACCGGGTACAGTACAGCAGCAGACACGTCAACAACACCAAACACACTAGATGGCCATACTTACCCACATAACCGGGTACAGTACAGCAGCAGACACGTCAACAACACCAAACACACGAGATGGCCATACTTACCCACATAACCGGGTACAGTACAGCAGCAGACACGTCAACAACACCAAACACACGAGATGGCCATACTTACCCACATAACCGGGTACAGTACAGCAGCAGACACGTCAACAACACCAAACACACGAGACGGCCATACTTACCCACATAACCGGGTACAGTACAGCAGCAGACACCTCAACAACACCAAACACACGAGATGGCCATACTTACCCACATAACCGGGTACAGTACAGCAGCAGACACGTCAACAACACCAAACACACGAGATTGCCATACTTACCCACATAACCGGGTACAGTACAGCATCAGATACGTCAACAACACCAAACACACGATATGGCCATACTTACCCACATAGCTGGGTACAGTACAGCAGCAGACACGTCAACAACAACAGACACACGAGATGGCCATACTTACCCACATAACCGGGTTCAGTACAACAGCAGACACGTCAACAACACAAAACACACTAGATGGCCATACTTACCCACATAACCGGGTACAGTACAGCAGCGTCCAAAAGGTATATGCACAATATAACCTGGGCAGGTTGCAAATTGTATTTTAATAACGCATTTCCTCCAGGTCAACAACTTCATCTTAGGTTGTCATACAAGTAGGTGATAATTGAGATAAATGTCATTTCAATAGTCAGCATCACGATGACATCTTTATGTATTAGTTAAAGGTAGTTTACACAGTTGTGCGGCTAACCTTTTTAATGCGGGATAGTTTACTTGAAAAGCATACATGTTCTTCGTGTATTGTTGTCGTAGTGTTAGATGGTTTAGCCTTTAGATAGTTGTAGATCGTTATGCAAGTACTTGGTATTTCTATTGTGCTGATAAAACAGTGGAGAACCGATTAATTGACTTACTGTTCATCAATTACTCAGGCGCATGATGATGATGATTGATTACAAAAGTCTAAAATCGATCGTAGGTCAAAGGTAAAAATGCAGTTAAAGTCATGTTTAAAATAGCAATAATCTTGATTATCCAGGAGACAAAAGTTAATACACTTGGGAAAATGTACATATTGTACAAAAACAAATGTATATCAGTTGTTTGCTGACTGAAATAAAAATAACCATGGCACGCGAAACAATGGGAAAGATACATGCTTTATCAGAAATCATTCAGAGTTCTAAGTCTGCAACTGAGTAACATGTCTTCATATTATTTAACCGATTAAGATCGATATTCCTGATGCTAATTTAGGAACGTTTAACAGTCAGTAGTTTGTTTTTCGAGACACACATTACAGTTAAATCATCCTCCAACCTTTACATACTGGATAATGTCTGATGCATCAACACATGTGGTCATGGAGAAATGATTGAGGAAAATAACCATTAAAGGTTTTTAGATGTGGTCGTTGTTTGGTCTTAAATACTTCCTCGGCTTTCATGGCGTTATTCTATCAATCCTGTAGCAAGGACAAGGGCCAGAAAGCGGCTAAACAGTTATGCTGCTAAGGCAATAATAGATATTTGGGGCCTTTATGTGCTACACCCAGACATTCAGGCTGATGATACCTGTCTTGAACAGGATGGTGTTCATTTATCAACTGTGGGGAACACCTTGTTTCTTAAACCAGTTATCATACCCAAACATTCCGGCTGATGATACCTGTTTTGAACAGAATGGTGTTCATTTATCAAATGTGAGGAACAACTTGTTTCTTAACCAGTTAGCGGCTGAATTTTAATGTTTTATTGAAAGTAGGCAGTGATAAGGAAATATATACTTTTTGGCACCGTTTCTGTTTTGGGCGTGGCATTCGGATATTTTGGTTTTGATACGCACTCTTCGCTGCTGCTGCCAAAAAATGTTCCCCCTATTTTTGTCGGTGGATGGGAGCCTGGACACTCTATGACTTGGAGTTACCTGGCGCCCATCCATATAGCGGGCAGCGAAGTTGTGAATGGAAGGACATATAAGTTTCAGTTTAACTTTATTTAGTTCCTGTATACCCAGAGACTGAATTGTAATCTAAACATAAATTATATACAAATTTCCTGTCCGTACGAATTGATAAAAACATGTGAATAGATTGAATTCGATGCACTTGTAATTATGCTTGAATATCAACCGTGCTTTCAACACTTGCTTAAATGCTTATCAGAAAAGTTGCTTTCATAATGAACATTTAATTTGGTGAACATGTATTGATGTCCTTAATATTGTAATATTCAATCTGCTTTATTGCTTAATGCTTTCTGTTGTAAGGGCTTGCCATAACGGTCTTTTGTGCTTACCGCCAGCCCAATTGTTAAACCCCATGCTTGGGGCTTGTTTTTCAATCCATGCCACGCCCAATATTTTCCAAATATATTAAAGTTTAAAAAATATTTGTATGTGTTGTTATTACAGTGCTCTCCAATAATTAACATATGTGTTGCATATAGAAAATCACGACTAATTAATTAATTAATTTAGTTAAGCACATACTAACTCAACGGCTGCTTGGCTGAAAATGGTACGTGAATGCGCAAATAATCCTGCAGGGCTATCGATTTGTAAGAAATACAGCCTACTAAACTGAAATCATATTTACAGTGTAAATAAAATTTCATCCAATCAAAATGAAATATGAATATTGATTTTGCATCTCAAAATGAAATCTCTAAAACATAAAGTCAAAATCCTGTGAAATCAGCACTAGTTCACTCTTTCACTTGATTCCTATGTTGAAAAAATAGGGTTTTAATTTTAATAAACACCAACTATATATATACCGTATAGCGCACGCAACCAGTATGTCTCTTTTCAACTGTCTTTAACTACACTGAAGGTATTTTTTTTTCTTGCACGTTCATTACGGGTATCGCTTTTATGGTAATGATTAACCACTCACAATCGCCGTTTGAAACCGCACAAACGTCTAAAATGCGAATCAGTTCTTAAATGATTTGCACATAAGAATTAACATAGTAATGCGTCAGCTATTTCTTTTTATTAATATAAATGTTGGTTAAAGTGGGTAGATCAATCTAACACATATTAATATAATCGATCGTAGATAAGAATTATCTTAAACGAAACTTATTAAAAGCATAAAGACAGGAACGAAATCAACACTGGAAGTACGTTAAAAACAAACTCAAATAAATATCTAAACGATGTTTAATTAAGCCAGTATAAGTAGATATAACAATCGAACAGTTCACCTTTATTTTGGTAATGCGGGCAGACTGTTTAAAGTTTTCTTCTTTATTGGTTAATTAGTTATCTATGCAAACACGGATCAAAACGCGTCTTGAAACTCTAAGCATGCCAATTCACGAGTTTGGAAACATCCGTTTCAGAAACGTAGAAACGAACGGGAAAACTTGTGTTGTTAACGAAAGGGTTTGAAACACTGAGCATGCGCACTTCAGGAGTTTGAACACCTGTGTCAATGTTTTGCGTTTCTTAACAACAAACGAACGACAAACTGGTTTGTTTGTTTGAATGGTGTTTTAGGTCATCTTCAGCTCATGTAGGACATATATGACGGTCGATTTGTTTGTGGTAGAGGCAGTCCATACAAATTTTCTGGGTAAAACCACTACTGTATACCTCCCGCCATCCGTAAGAATCGACACGTTCTCACTTACAAGCTGAGCTTCCGCCGAGACTCGAACACGCAGCGGTGAGAGATGAAAATGTTTACAACGCAGCGTCATTAACCCCTAGGCCACGGAGGCCCTGACAAACTTGTTTGAAAGGAGATTTTAACGGTAAAACTCGGTAATAAAACGATTCTTTAGCAGTATGATGCATTTTTGCGGTATTCCGCAAAGTATAAACATGCATTAACTCCATAAAACAATCGTATTCTTATAATAAAAGGTAACACAAAGGTGAATTTCAAATTTAACACTCCTAACAGTGAACGATGAGTGCTGTGAGGTAATGTGAGGCATACTAGAAGCATAATATCAAATCCCGTTTATATTAAATATCAATTACAGTAACTCGTTCATAACATGATTTAAAAACTCGAGTGAAACTCGGTTTTAAATTATTTACATAACTTTTTTTTCTCATAAAGTCAATATTTAATACTACATGTAGTATGCACTTACTCTTTTGATATCATTAATATATGAAGGTGAACGATGAAATAATAACGCAATTGTAATTAATGTTTACCTTTGCAGCATGGTATTGCATCGGTCGAAGACAGAGCGCCATTGTTCGTAGCATTCCATATACATACGTTAGCTCCGGGACAAAAATCATCAGTATTATTTGGTAAACGTGACCATGGAGTCCTATCTGCGTTGTTCGGTAACCTTGGCACTGTTGTCTCTGTAGAAGTGGCTTCATAGTTCTGTATACTTGATATCTCCTCTGGAATTGCTGCATTTCTCGGGGTGAAGAATGGTTCCTCTGGAACTTGTGTTTTTTCAGGGGAACCGGAAACCGTCTCTTCGGTCGTCCCTATTGTGTTTGATATATTTGGAACAATCACGGCCTCCTCAGTCTTCTCTATAATGCTTGTGATACTTGGCACAACCCCGGCCTCCTCAGTCTTCTCTGTATTGCTTGGTACACTTGGCACAACCCCGGCCTCATCAATCTTCTCAGTACTGCTTGGTACATCTGACGCAGCCTCGACCTCCTTGGACGACCACTTATTTATCGGTGCACTTGATGTTGCTTCCGCCTCCACTGCCGTCCTTATTGTCCTTACTGTCGTCAATGAAGTAGACACTAATGCATTCTGTGGAATCCCATGTCCAAGCAATACAAGCGCGATAAGTAAAAAGGCCTTTTTGTAGGTTGTTTTGCGTTTACTAAGCATTGTTTTATCGTAACTTTATACCAAAGTGTTCAATAAATGAAATGATGGTCAATCATACATTTGTGCCATCTGTAGACTTCTAGTCCGATGAAATATCAATAACGAATAGTTAGCGCATGCTAATATCTTTGCTGTACATTTACGGATGTCTGTAAAGAATATGAATGCGTGTGCGTTTATATACCATTTTACAAAGGCTGAGGCTTTCCTTGGTGAAATTATCGATTTTCGTGGAAATATTAGATTGTTTCCCAATACTAGTGTGAACAGACTGAGTACCTAGTCTATACATATTGGTGGTTGTAATATACATATACTGGTGGTCAAAAACGCACCCGTAGATTATATTTGCGTTAAATTGTATTGCTTAAGTAATTTATAATTATAAGTGCATATTTTGAAACAGAAGGATATTAATTGACAACAGCAAACATTTATCGTCTCAGAATTTACGAGCATGGCATATAATGTTCAATTAAAGTCACCCTGGTAGAAAACATGTCACACATTTTACTACCGGTTAGGGCCAACAGTTTTACTGTTCCTAGGAAATCATCCAGACGTTACAAAATTCTAACAATATATTGCCAGGCCACACTTAGCTAGATTTACAAGTGACGTTTTCTTCCTGGAATAAGGCGACATCGGGATGATTTCCTAGGAACTGTAAAACGGTTGGCCATAGCCATACCCGGTATTAAAATGTGTCCTTTTTTTACCCATGTGACTTTAATTGAACACTATATACCTTGTTTATAGGAATTCTGAGACAATCCGTGTTTGCATTTGTTAATTAATAATTATCGTTCAATTTCAAAATTTGCATTTATTATTATAAATTACTTAAGCAATAACATTTAATACCCATATAATAGACTGGTGCGTTTTCATTGACAGCCAATATATTTACTAATACATGCAATATATACAGCAGAGAAATTAGTTATAATGATATGTTTTCGGGTGAAATAAAGAGAATAATAAATGTGTTTTTTCATATTACACCCTATATCAGATATGGGTCGAGGGCCTGATATAGGGTGTGATATGAAAATACCCATTTGTTATTCTATTTATCATATACTTCAGCAATGACTTTGTTGAACTGTCAACTTCAACTAACTTACTACGCTGCTTTCCAGGGAGTAAACAATAATAGTATTAATAGATGTAATCCCATTTTGATGTGTTCATGCACGTCTTTTGCGTAAACTTGTGTAGATCTACAAGACATTTTCGAAATTTGGTTTAAAATGAATGCCATTGACTTTTAAATTATCTAATTCAGAAAATGAATGGTCACGCATAATTATTTCTTCCAAGGATGGTTTTATTTCATTGAGTTTATTATAATTGTTTTAAACTATCTTTATGGTCCATGTATTATGCCTTATTTCTTTCGTTATTTTACTTCAAAATGGCAGCTCAACGTACACATGTAGATGTATCGACATTAATCTGGCGCGAAAACAGGATGACAAACATTCGAGTGACACATCGTATACAATCGTAATTAATCGATAATTTCCGTATCACTCCGTTAAAAAAATCATAAGGAACATTCGGTTATTTCCGTGATATGACATTTTTAACGCTTTATTTTACGCGTGTGATAAAGCTTTATTGCCCGGCAACTACATCCTGATTGGTATGACTAGCTAAGTCTATGTCGTATCGTATATTCAAAAACAACGTATTTATAGGGAAGTGTATGATAAAAACAGATACTTTCCATTGTTTATATACTTGTAACATAAGCATGACGTTAGCATTGACAAAGCCAAAATAACTGTTTTTTGAAACCTTCTAAAATATATTTCACAAATATTTTAAAAATAATATTAGCATATGTTTAAATGTTCTGGTGTCTTCTAAGGTTGTTGTTCCTTACTGTGAACAGTTGTATTGTTATTGTCAACAAACGGTCCGTTTCACCCAGAGTCTTATGCTAGATTGTTCGATGACATTATTGTCATTTACATGCTAGTGGTGGCCCACGATTGGAAAAAGTACAAAATGCTATTAGATTATATTCAACTTATTGGTACAGTAATTAAAACTGTAAATTGAGATGTCAGTTCCAAGAGTTATCGGGCTGAAATTTCCCACATGTTTGGGCTTTAAGTTAGGTCCGTGTTTAATATGAAACTGAATACTTAATTTCAAGATTTTATTGTGGGTTGTACATAAGTGGTTTTTTATTTTTAATTGAGTCCTGAATTTCATGGTCGTTAATAATTAATCACAGAAATAGGAGCTGGGTGTGACGTGAATGACTATTTTGTCACTTATACTTTTAAAAATGTAAACACATATCTTGATATACGTTTTGAAAAAGATAATTGACTTTGACAATTTAAATGTTTTGGAATACATCATTTTTTACATTGTTATAATTCAAAATATTTATGTTTTATACTTTTGTTTATTAATCAATATTAAAACAAAATGCATCAATGGAATATTGATCATTGATCCTTTCGAATTAAGCCGTCATTTCTTTAGAAATGTCAGACCATTTAATTTTGTGTAGCAATTTATAAATTAACCTATTCAGAATTAATTTTACAAATGATGCAGCTGTCGTCAACGGGTTATTAGCACTGTATAATAAAGAGAAAAGGACATAGAAACTATTTGTATGAAAATGAGAAAAATTGGCCTGTATAAATCATAGCACTCAAACGTAATGGCACCGTAGGTTAGCACTGTAAGAAGCAAACAAAGAGAATATTAACTATACATTGGAAATTTATATATATATGTATACTCATCATTGTGTTATATATTTATATATGTATAATCGTCATTGTGATATATATAAATATTTATATATTTATAATCGTCATTGTGTTTTATATTTATATATGTATAATCGTCATTGTGTTATATATTTATATATGTATATTCGTCATTGTGTTATATATTTATAGATGTATAATCGTCATTGTGTTATATATAAATATTTATATATGTATAATCGTCATTGTGTTTTATATTTATATGTGTATAATCGTCATTGTAATCGTCATTGTGTTATATATAGAGGATCTTAAACGCGTTCCCATTTCATATAAGATTTATGAAACGAGTTATGAATTATTTTTAATTTTAACGAGCCTTTTGGCGAGTTAAAAATAAAAATAATTCATAACGAGTTTATATACCTGATCTATAATTGGGCCTCATTTTATATACCTGATCCAATCGGTCATGTTAGCAGTAAATAAGGATGAGCAAGCTTACCATGCCTTTTTAAATACCAGGTGGCGTTGGGAAATAGGTACCTCACAATAGCATATGAAGTTTAAAGCAACGGCATAATTTCTGTATTGGGCATTTGTTTCAACCAAATAAAACCGGCATTTTTACAACACATTAAGCTGGTCTCAATATAAATTATATATTTGAGGAGAATACACTGCAAATGGTTGTAACAAGAACAATCATATAATATATCAGAAATACATCATATCCTATGGCGCCTAGCGTTTTTCATAAATATTTAGAAAATTAGATAATAATCCTATTAGAAATTATATTCATCCGATATTTAAATTATGTTTATAGAAAATTGTTAGTATTCTAATGGGTAAGAACTGTGCATCCCTTGTCGCAGATTTGTTTTACAATTGTTATGAAAGGGTAACGAAACCACGTGACATTTTGATCTACCAACAATTACCAACAAATCCCTTTATTCAGATGTTTTGCATCATTAATTTCTTTATATATAAGGAAATTTATTCAACTAAATCACACATATCCCTTCAAAGTGTGTTCCTTTCTCCATTGCAAAAGATAATTCGATTCCTTTAGTACCTTGTGAGATTAGTATGATTAGCACTCCTAAAATGTTCACGGTCATACGCTTCTTTAATTTGAAACCTTGGGCGGAGGAGGGGAGGGGTGATTGTGTGAAAGAAGCTTTTGGCTGCTCTGATGTCTATGAATGCCAAAGAAATATAAAACGATCGGACAGGGAAAGTAGCATTCAAGGAGGACAGTAAACCACAAAACACAGAAACAGACACGCAAACAGACCAACAAGAAGGTAAAAGCAATAATAAATGCAAACGACATCACAAACACAAAAAGGGTTGACAATAGGGCTACCGCCATGGAACGGTCAGTGGCAAAGTAGGCCACTGGGGGTTTAAACCGGTTCTAGGGTGCACCAAACCTCACACTTACCCTACTGTCATCCCATTAAAAAAGGACAGTGTAAATAAAGAAATCCCCGCCATGATCTAATCTCTAACCAACAAGGCATCATCAATAGGCAATATAAGTAAAACACAAATATGCTCGTGTAAATATAATACAAAAAAAACAATAGCTTAGAAAGCCACAATGAAGGTACTCAATGACTTTGCAGAAGCCAGAGCAGTAAGAAAATAAACCATTAAGGGCACGACAAGAAAGATCATGGACAAACATCAAACGCCACCGTCCCAATGGGCTTTAGGTAGGCGTCATCATAGGGTCCACAGCCTGTCTGGTCATCGTACAATTAAAGAGGAAAGCATAGTGGCGAACTGTAAAAGGGTCCACCACCAAGCATGCAGTACGTTGCCAAGTTTGATTAACGTTGTCATGGAATATTCGGTTGACAAAAATACAAATTTAATATAAATGTGAACTAAATAGTGTGAATTCACTTGCCGATTGGAGCCTAGAGAAAAATGGGGAAAAAAGAGATTTGGTCCATGTAATTACACTCTACGCATAGTAAAAAATGTCGCACCTGTCTAGAAACTACTATTCATATATAATATTTAATTTAGAGTCCTTCATTTGTTCAGTTATTACTTTGTCCATTGTTTCATTTTGGGCCACAGTGAACCAATTCTTCCAGTCGCCTACCACACCTGAAAGGATAAAGGAGAATAAACTAATCAGCTTACAGAAACACACGACGACCTGTACAACCATACCGTTTAAATTAGTTATATTTTAGAATGACTGGGTATTACTGGCAATGATGGTCAGTCTGCTAAATGGTCGTCTCTGTTCTTTTCATGCAAACAGGAGAAACAACCTGAATCTTTCACTTACACCAG
>JAWPHD010009123.1:0-107421 GCA_037043455.1 Cyrtodaria siliqua
GTGGCAGATTTGTTTTTATTTTGCTATGAAAGAGATTTCATGTTGAGTCTTTCACCAGATACCCAGGCAGATGTTATTGAAGCTTTTAATGAACACCTCTCGAAATTGAACATGTGTTTGTGATGTCGTTTGCATTTTTTATTACTTTTGCCTTCTGTGTTTGTCTGTTTGCGTGTTTGTTTCTGTGTTTGTGGCTTGACTGTCCTCCTTGAATGCTACTTTGCCTGTCCGATCTTTTATATGTCTTGGTGTATGTAATCGTCTATGAAAGATGAAGAACATATCAAACGATTGTATTACTTCAAACTCGGACGTATCTGCCCAGGGGCCCAGGGACCCAGAGTGAGTGGGTGGGTAGGTAGGGGTAATTATACCCACGTTTTTGGGGGACAGACGGGTATATAAAACTCGCCTCCTTTGTCCGTCTGTCCGCCTGTCCGTCCGTCTGTCGTCCGTCCGTTACCATATCTCCTCATAAACTGGCTGAATGGAATTCAACCAAACTTAGGGTATTGCTTCACCATATATGATGACGGAATGCTAGAGCAACATTATTTTGGCACCGCGCCCCAGGGTGCCCGCAAGGGATGTGGGGGATAAAAAGTTCAAAATGCACTAACAAATTCATTGACACGTTTAGTTTTTCCATATGTTTTGCACAGAACTTGGTATATGTAGATCGTCTATGAAAGATAAACAACATATAAAACGGTTCTCTCGGACGATCTGTCTGCCCAGGTGCCTAAGTGTGAGTGGGGTTGGGGGTAATTTTTTGTGAGTTAATATCCTCAAATGAAATGTTGTGTTTGATGGGATTCACTATGTATAAATTTTCCCCTCCTACGTCACCCGTGGGGCCCAGGGAAACGGGGTGTGCAAAAGGTCAAATACACTAAAAATTCATGTTACACTGTTATATAAACTTGGTATATATACGCGTCTATGAAAGATAGATCAACACACAACTCTTTTAGGATTTCTATCTTTGACGGTTGGCCCAGGGGTTGTGTTATGTGTGGATGGGCGGTGGGAGATGGTGGGGGAGGGGGTGAGATGGTAATATGCGTCTCTCTTTTTTCAGTAAAATGTAATGATTTTGGGGAATATCAGTGATAATTTGCTGGGGTAGGGGTAGGTGGAGAGGTAAATTGGGTCAAATATCTATTTTTTCGTTCTCTCAATAAAATGTAATGATTTTGGGAATATCAGTATAATTTGCTCCATGGTCCACCATGAGACTCTGGGATAGCGTGTCAAAAGTTTTTAATACACAAATACCCTAAACATTTTTTATTCATTTACAGTGTCATACATGTATACAGAAAAGAATAATAGTACTATTTTCTGATCTGATGTACTCAAAAAAACAAACAAAACAATTACATGTAATATGGATACAGGGGTTAAAGGGAATTGACCTGAGTGTATTTGCGAAGGACGCGCCGTCGAATTCGTTCTAGTTTTTTATGTTGTTTTTGTCATTATGTCTTAAATTTAATGTTATGTTGATGGGATTATACTGATGACCTTTCTTTCCCTCCTACGTAGGTCACCCGTGGGGCCCAGGGAAAGAGGTGTCAAAAGGTTAAAAACACATTACACTGAATGTTTTTTTCCTTATTTATAAACATAAATTGGTATATGTAATCGTCTATGAAAGATAACAGAACATATCAAATGATTTAGTATTTCAAACTCGGACGTCTGCCCAGGGTTGAGAGTGGCGTGGGGTGGAAGAGTAATTTTGGTTTTGTTATTATATCACAAATGGCAGATGTTATGTTGATGGTATTATACTGTGCAATTTTCCACTTCCATACGACCCCCGTGGGGCCCAGGGAAACGGTATGTCATAAAAGTCAAATACACTAAAAATTCATTTACACTGTAATTTTTCATAATTTTGTATATAACTTGGCATATATTCTCGTCTATGAAAGATTATCAACATGAGCTAACAATTGTATTATTTCAATCTTTGACGTCTGCCCGAGGGGTTGTTTGTATGTGTGGTGGTGAGTGGGTGGGTGGGTGGTGGGTGGGGGGAGGGAGGGAGGGGAGAGATGGTAATAAGGGGTGCCATTTCATTTGTTTAATTATGTCTCAAATGAAACAGATGGTAATAAGGGGTGCCATTTCGTTTGTTTAATTATGTCTCAATTGAAACGTTATGATTATGGGATTACACTGTACAATAATATGTTTTCTCCTCTGTGTGTATGTGTGCGTGATTGCGGTGTGAGTGTGGTGGTTGGGGTGGGGTGGGGGCGGGAGGTGTTGGGGTGGGACGGGTATTGTAAGGGAATGAGGTTGTAATTACGGGCGTCAAAAGGTCCAATATACACAATAATTCAATTGCAGTGTCATTTTATCTATTATTGTTTTTTTTAAACTTGGCAAATATACAGGTATTACTCCTCTGAAAATAAAAAGCATATCAATTCATGTCAGCTGTTTCCACCTTAGAGGTGTGCCCAGGAGGGGGAGTGGGGGGTGGGTAGAGCTGTAAATTGTGTCAAATATATATTTTTCTTTCTCAATAAAAAATGTAATGATTTTTGGGGAAATCAGTTTACTTTCTGCCCACAGAGTCACCATGGGACTCAGGAATAGTGATCAAAAGTTCAAATACACAAATACCCTAAACGTTTTTTTATTCAATTACATTGTCATAAAATGTATACATAAAAGGCATAAATAGTACTATTTCTGATCCTGAGTATCAAAGAACAATCAAAACGATTACATGTTAAATGGATACAGTAGTTAAAGGGAAATGTGTGAAGAAAACGTGGGTATTTGCGATGGCGAGCCGTCGAGATTCGTTCTAGTTTACTATGCTTATTATTATTATCCCTTTTTTTTCAGGATTCCTATCTGTTTGTATGTGGTTTCAGCTATGGGATGGCCTGCTGTCCGCCCGTGGCGTTAACTTTTTGGTGTGTTAACACTCTAGCACTTCCATTTGCATTTGATCTCTACCACAGCGTTGTCAGTCTTTGTATCAATGGAAAGTGTGAAAAACAGCTAGATCGAATTAGTGATACAAGAGTTATATGTCCCTTGTTTTTATTGAAAGTGCTTTATTCTGGCTTGTTGACCAATTAAACACCTTTGTTTTTTAATTGATATTTACCAAACATTGTCTTAAGCATCAATGAAATCTAGGATAAGTTCGAAAAACAGATATATATGATTAGTTGTATAAAATTACTTAAAGGGAATGTAGCGACACATCCGAACATCTTTATTATTGAGAGTTCTGAAAAACTTGAATAAGGGGTGAAAGAATTATCAAAATCGGAATGATAACGAAGAAGATTGATCAGTTGAAGTTTCTGTTGAAACGGATATGGAAGTGGCCATTTTGAGAGCTATGACATCACGGTTCTAAACCGATTTTGATAATTCTTTCACCTTGTTGCCTAAGTTTTACAGAACTCTCCCATAACAGAGCTTGTTTGGCTGTGTCGCTACATTCCCTTTAATAATTAGTACCCTTTTATGATTTTCCTTCTCTAGAACACTGTAGCTTTTTCATTTCTAATCTGATCTTTACCAAACTCTGGTCGGAGTGTTTCTATGCAATAACAATTTGAACTAGTTCAATAACCAGCCCGATTTGAGTCAGGAACATCAAAAATTATTATGGTCATTGATCGAATGAAATGTGCGTTGTGTTTGCCTTTTAACGGCTGTAGGGCCTTTGTTTTACATTCTATTTTACCAAACTTGATTAGCGTGTTAAACATAAAAAAAACTACAGAAAGTTTGCCATATCTGACCCCTACCCCTTTCCGCTAACGTCGCCCCGTCCCTAACCTGTAATTTATTATTTTTAAAGATGTGTAGTTTAGAAATGAATTTTCAAAGTTTTATTTGGAAAAGACAGCCAATTTTGCAACTTGTAGATTTTCTTACTTGTTCAAGGTTGGTTGTATTCAAGCATATACACATATTTGTCTTAAAAAGAAGAACAATTTACTTTTAATTGTTGTTAAAAGCCTATTCTGGTAACACATTTCTGTGTTTATGTGATCTATAAACTTCGGAAATTAAAGGGGTCTGATTTCCTGACCACTTTACAAAATTAAACAGAAAACTCGTCAGAAAAGGATACGACCCTTTAATATAAAACGTACATCATGCCTAGTGATTGTCCCCTCTTCAAGTAAGTCACCACGCTTCACTTTTCTCTCGTGCGAGGACCCTCGTGGCACTTAATGAGTCTAATGACTCTAAGGAGCAATGTCAACCAAAACCACACATAGAAAAAAGGTCATTTAGAAGTATATACGGTATGTGACATCACAAACATAAACTGGTTGAACCGAGCCGAGAGTTACCGCCTTGGAAAAGTCAATGGCAAAAAGGCCGCTGTGGGTTCTTCTAGTGGTTCATCAAACCTCTCTCTTACCAAAATAATATCTAGACTTGTTGCTCTGGCTTCTCACGCATCATTGATTATTTGCATTAAAGCCCTGCCTGTACTTTAACATGACGGAACGTGTTTAGAGTTGAACAAGTTTAGAGATATAGTCAAATGTATGGAGTGCCGTTTTACTTTTTAATACCATTTTGAGTTCTCACGTATTCGAATATGTATTTATAGATTACTATATATCACATAATCGTTTTGAATATGTGATATCCGTTTTACTTTTTAATAACTTTGAGATATCACGTATTCGAATACGTGATATTCGAATACGTGATATCACGTATTCAGAAACGAATATGTGAATCACGTATTCGAATATGTGCTCGAATACGTGATATAACATATTCGAATAGGAGATATCACTTATTACAATACGTGATACCTCGAAATGGTATTAAAAAGTAAAACGGCAACCCATACAAATGTGCGGTCTATTCTTGGAATAGAAAAAAAAGGTGGTTGAAAGCTTTGACACGGATCTAGAGACAAAAGGATTCTATTTTTTTCTCCAGTTTTAGTTAAATTGTTTAGGCATTTTTTATTCGAAAATACGGACTTTCTTTGCTTTAGTGTACATCTGCAGTATAATCACATACCTTTCAATTTGACAAGTTATTTGTATTGTTCTTTCATTGAGTTTTATCTGTTTAAAATTTACTTTCACATTTTCTGTGCTCGCCTCAAGGTTTTACCTTAGTTCAAATTAACAATTATTATTATATGTCTGTGGTGTAATATACAGATGCTACAGAAAATCCCATGTTGATATGAGGTTTCAGTAAATGTTCAGAAGTGTTCGACCGAAACACACCACATGTTCTGCTAGATAGTGTATGAATTTCGTATTTCGTATTAGGGGTCACATACACATGAGATTTAAAAAAATCAACCTGGTAAATATTTGTTTAATTTTGTTTTAAATAGCAGATATTGGATAAATGTATATTTTAAGCCTAACGCCATATTGTCAATTGTGTTTATTTTCATGCCACGAACGGAAATGTGACACAATGGGACACATTTAGGGATGTTTTCCACTTCTTCTTCCAATGAATAAAAAAGTAATGTGCACCCTAATCTAGTAGTTTCAAGTTTTTAAGTTTTATTCATAAAGCTAGGCCCTTTATGGGCATCAGCATATACATGAACAACAACAACAAAATACAAACAAAATGTGCCTGACTGATTTTCACAACTAGGTGAAAATAACGCACAACCGGAAACGCTGGTGAAAAAAAATCGACGAAAATTGCAGGCGGGAAATTTGTTTAGATACTCGATTTAGAAGACAAGTTTTACTCTGGAAGGTTTTAAATATGTTTTTTCTATTTAATATATTGCATAATAATGTCAAACTAAAAGCCGACACATCTAAAACATAGCCTAAAATGACACAAATTATACTTCCTTTTTGGGGGTCTGCAAGAAGACACCTGATATGTCGGGTTTTCAAACAATAATAAATTATTTCACTTATCTCAGGAGTTACAAGCAATTTAAGTGAGTTCACAACGTTTGAAAGAAATCCTATCCAACATTATATCCAACGACTGTATGTTAATGAATCATTTGAGGCTTTTTTGAGGATACCCAGAAAATTATTTATCGAAAACACAGTTTTGTCAATATTTTTAACACCAAAATGCCTCAGATGATTCCGTAACAAACATACATGCATTGCTTGCATATGTGCTGTATTTCAATAGAACACATCTTTAGAAAATATCACATGTGCATGGTTAAAACTCCCGAAAGTCAAAGCTGGGATGATAATTAAAGGGATCGGTCTCCATCAGAAGTACGCCAAACACTTGTTGATAACTGACCCTGTTGCTAAAGCTGACTTGTTAAATAGCAAGTTCCACTCGGTTTTCTCACAGCAAATTCCTATGAAACTCAGTTCTTATTGCAAATACGTTTCGAGTCTTTTCTCTAAAAATGATAAAGACATGCCCGATATACAGGTTACTGTTAATGGGGTACAAAAACTACTGCAAAATCTTTCAGTATCAAAAGCCCCAGGCCCAGATAACATAAGCCCGACAGTTCTAAAGGGTCTCTCAGAGGAGCTTGCTCCTATTCTCACCCTTCTTTTCAATACTTCGCTTAGACAGGAAACCCTTCCGGATATCTGGAAAAAAGCAAACGTAACCCCCATCTATAAAAAAGGAGACAAGACTACTCCTTCCAATTATCGTCCTGTTTCACTAACTTGTATTTGTTGTAAGCTCTTAGAGCATATTGTTTGTAGCAACCTTATGCAGCACTTAAATCGTCACAATATAGTATATCCCCTCCAGCATGGTTTTCGTGAAAAGCGAAGCTGTGAAAGTCAACTTATTGAATTTGTTCATGATATAGCCATTAACATGCAAAAAGGCAGACAGACCGATGTAGTAGTGATGGATTTTGCTAAGGCATTCGATAAGGTGGCACATAATAGGCTCCTCTATAAACTCTCATCTTATGGCGTGAAGGGCGCAGCCCTGGGCTGGATTGGTTCTTTTCTTAGTGGTCGTTCCCAACGAGTTGTACTTGAAGGGAAATCTTCTTCGTCAGTCCCAGTACTTTCAGGCGTCCCTCAAGGGTCTGTCCTTGGGCCAGCTCTATTTCTGGTCTACATAAACGACCTCCCAGAGTATGTCACTCACAGTACAGTCCGTCTTTTCGCAGATGACACGCTGTTGTACCTATCTATACACACTCAGGGCGATTGCAAAAAACTCCAAGACGATCTACACAGCCTTGAACTATGGGAAGCAGACTGGCAAATGGCTTTTCACCCTGAAAAATGTGAAGTGATTCACATCACTACTAAAAAAGCCCCTACACTACATAAGTATTCCCTTCATGGACACACACTCTCATCCGTCCCTCTGATGAAGTTTCTTGGTGTTAGCATTAGCCACGACTTAAAGTGGAATAAACACATTAGTTCTGTTTCTTCAAAAGCAAACCAGACTCTAGGTTTTCTGAAACGCAACATCAAAATTGGCTCACAGACTATTAAAGAAAGGGCCTATAGATCCCTTGTTCTCCCCAAATTGGAATATTGTTCCACTGTATGGGACCCTAAGTCCACCACTAAAGACAAGGTAGGTGACTTATCCAATCATAGACTAGTCCACCAACTTGAAATGGTGCAGAGAAGAGCAGCGAGATGGGTCACAAATAGGTATCATAACACATCTAGTGTTACTGACATGTTGCACGATCTGGAGTGGAGATCTCTCGAGCAAAGACGAGCTGACTCTAGACTATGTATGCTTTACAAGATTCGTAATAATTTAGTAGCCATAAACGAGGATGAATACCTCACCAGAGGCTCAGGTAGACGCCAACACCAGTATCATCAGCTAAGGGCTGACAAGGACTACACACGATTTTCTTTCTTCCCGCGAACCGTTGTGCAATGGAACCAGCTACCCGTTAACACCTGCCTGGCAGAGTCGTTGGATTCCTTCAAGACCCAGGTTTTGAAGACCCAACACTCGCGCCTCATTTAATTTTTAAACACTCTTCTATCTTCTTTACTCTTTCCCTCTCTGTACTTCCTTCTATCTTTACTAATCCTTCTACTCTATCTCACCTTTTTCGTTTTCCACTTAAAATTTTCTCTAGCACTCACTGGTGATAATACTCATGACAGAGGGTAAACAAGTATATTGGCAAAAGCAAAAAAGAAAAGCAAACTTGTCGTTCACTAGATGACTGCTTCACTGCGCATGTCCTATTAGGAAAAGACTGCTCCTGCATAATCATGTTCACTTTTGTACAATGGTCAACTTTTTTTTTACACTTTGTTCCTATCTTATCGATGATTGCATGTAATAATAGACATATTGAAATAGTGTTTGCAGTAGTTTTTAATTGGGTTATGAATTTGCTTTTCACAAAAAAAAACTTTTTAAACTAGGCACATTTTGAAAAAAGGGTTGCTCCTGCATAATCATGCTCACTTTAGTACAGGGGTAAACTTTTTTTCCCCCACTTCAATCGTACCTGTCGTTGATTGTAAGTAATAATAGACATATTAAAATAGTGTTTGCCATAGTTTTTTAAGTGGATTTTGCATTTGGTTTCAACAAAAAAACTTTGTTTAACTTGGCATTTTTTTCCAAAAAAACCCCCAACTTGATAATCATGTTCAATTTTTTTTTTCAGGTTAAGATTCTTTTTTTCACCTTAATAGTACCTGTCGATAATTGCAAGTATGTAAAAAAAGACATATTGAAATAGTGTTTGCTGTAGTTTTTAAGTGGGTTTATGACCTTTATGGTAAGAAAAAGGTAATTTTTAGACTTGCCATTTTAAGATTTTTTATCTGAAAAATGGCGATCTATACATCTTAAACTTTAATTTGTTATAAAAGACCCCAGGAATCGATCTCGCACCATGGGGTATTGTACACTAGCTTACCATGTGTCCTAGTGTTTATTGTAAATTAGTGTGTGCGTGAGGTCACCAAACTTTATGACAGGATGTTATGTAATATTACATACTTTTATGGCGTACGCTTTTTGTTTCACTTGCGGTAAACTTGCCCAACAACAGATCAAGATCTAAATCATCAACATTAACATGATTAACAAAATAGCCTTTTCGACATTCCTTTTATTGCCAACGAGCAACTTTGAAATGAGAGCACTTTCAATCATTCAGATGATTTTAATAGAGAATTTTAATTTTGACTAATTACATGTCGAGTCCGTCAGAAGCTTAGCTAATTAAAAGTTCGTAAATTAGGCGACTTTAAAACCGCGACAAAACAAACAAAAATAATGCGTTGTTCAAATTATCATTTACACGTTTGTCGGTTTTATTTTTTATTAATCTATGATTGTGTGTTTGTTAAGTTCTCAATTGTTAGTTATGACAAGAGAATACATTAAACACAAGATTTTTATTTTACGCAATGCAAACAAATTAGCACAATGTAACTAAAATTGTTTTACATTTTAATCAACTCAAGATGTTGCCAGTTGTTAAAAATATATATATTTGCGTTATATTTTGTTTGCCGATTCGAGATTTTCTTTGTTTGTAAAAGCATCAACACCATCACAATGAAGATTATTTATTTGACAATCAATTAAATAGTAATTAAAATTTGTTTATACAGCGACAAAAAGCATAAAATAGCACAGTGATTGCGAAATTGCTGGAGAAAAGAAAATATAGTGTGGTAAACTTTTTCCAACTCGCGATCTCTCCCGTTTAATTAATCGTTATTCGAAATAAAATAACGTCACTAGGAAGATGATTTGTTTGGCTTTCTCATCATATACATCATTTATATATGTATTTAATAACATCTGTACCATGGCCAAAAAAAGACGCACAGTTATTTGCGTAAACTCGTTAAGAAACAAAAAAATGCGTTTTATTTCGTTTCTATCTCGAGATATCGCCTATTTATCTAACCATTATTTGGAATAAAATTACATCATTAGAAAGGTTATTTATTTGGCTTTCTGGTGATATAAAATATATAATAATCCACTTAAAAGATGGATATATAATGTCTGTTTGCAATGTAAATAGGTGTGCAGCACCGCAGGTCTCTCGCTACCCGTCACGATAAGCCTAGTAAAAATCGATAACTGCAGTGTATAATCGATAGCCTTACCTGAACGACAAGTTATTTCAGAACATAACAACGTTATAAGTACTGTGGTGTCATATCCCCGTCATATAAAGCCCTGGTCAAAGAGAAGACAACAACGGTCAAGAAGGATAAAGTGATCGGGAGTCAGAAACAAACATTTAAAGAAAGAAAACTCGTAAAAGGAAACTTACAATTTTACAATTTTATGTCGCGTTTCTTTTTGTCTCTGAATTCCTTTACAAGAGCTGGGAATTCTCCATCCGTAAAGCTCTCAGTCTGGTCCATCATCATGGCAATCCTCATCAAGGCATCCAGACTAGCCTGACTGAGAGCTGTACGAAGAAAGGTGCAAGTGCCATTGATCACACTGAATCCCCTCTCCACCACAGCTGTTGTGAGACATTTTTGCCGAAACTATAAACAATCTGTTTTGATAATGTAAGTTAGTCAAGATGGTCGTAAAGTCGTAAAATCGGTAGTCAAGATCTTCGACGCTTGATTGTAAATACAAAAAAAAGCAAGTGTCGAAGATAATCAAGACTATTATAAAATCGTGCATTCCCAACATCTCGATCACTATGTGGAATAATGATCCCGAAGAATGACGGGATTTTATAGGCGCTAAACAAAGAAGGGTAAAAAGGCCCTGTACTCCCAAGGACAAGAAAGTTACAATGCAATATGTTAGCGTTAAGATTTGCGTTAGTGTTTTGGTTAAGGTTTGCGTTAAATTCTTATAACTTTTATTGTTCTTTGGAGTAGAGTGTTCAAATTTCATCTATAACATCACAGGTTATTGTTCTTCTTATTACAGTAACTATCAGCCTTCAACTGACCCTGTGTCAATGTCAGTTGCCTCTTAAATACATGTACCATCTCCAGAAAAAATGTGTTGAGTGCGTGTCATAATTAGGGTCGGCAAAACCGGTAAACTTAGAAACGAAAGTAAACTTAGAAACGAAACAATTGACTTAATTCGGAAAAACAAAGCCAACCACTTCCAAATATTGTCAGAAAAACTTAAAACTGAAAATCATTCTTCAAAAAACTGGTGGTCAACGTTAAAATATCTTACGTCGTCAAACAGCAAAGAATCCGTACCCACATTGTATCATAACGATTCTATTATTACAGATGACGTTGACAAAGCAAACCTATTAAACGACTCCTTTTGAAATCAAACTCTTATAAATGATGATAATGTTCAAATTCCCGTCTTACCCGCTGTAAATGAGTCAACACCTAGTTCCATTGAACTGTGTCCACTCAAAGTCAAGCAAATCTTAGAGACCCTACCTTTAGTTAAAGCTGTAGGTCCTGATTCAATTAATAACCGTATTCTTAGAGAACTAGCTACTGAACTCGCTGAACCACTATGTTCCTTATTTAATCGATCTCTTAACGGTAGTTGTGTTCCATCAACTTGGAAAGAAGCCCATGTCTGTTCAATTTTCAAATCTGGCGACCGATCTGTTGTTTCTAACTACAGACCCATTGCACTCCTTTGTACTATTGAAAAGGCTTTGGAGAAAAACATCTTTAAACACGTTTTTAATTTTTTTCAAACAAATAACATTTTAACTGCACTGCATTTGTTCCAGGTGACTCTACAATTAACCAATTTGCTTACCTATATAACCTTTTCTGCCAATCCCTGGATTCTGGAAAGGAAGTTCGGGCTATTTTCTGTGACATAAGCAAAGCCTTTGATCGCATTTGGCACAAGGGACTCTTAGTTAAACTAAAGGCTGCTAAAATGGTTTGAGAATTATCTTAGTGATAGAAAACAATGCGTTGTTCTACCAGGTGTTCAATCTGTCTGGAAGAAAATTAAAGCCGGTGTCCCACAAGGCTCTATCCTAGGACCACTTTTATTCCTTCTCTTATTCTACATAAATGATATTGTTAAAGACATCAATTGAAATATTCGCCTTTTTGCAGATGATACAGGTCTATTCATTGTAATTGATAATCCAGTTGCTGCTGCAATTACACTTAATTCCGACCTATTGAAAATTTCGGCATGGGCAGATAGATGGCTTGTTAAATTTAACCCAACCAAAACCGGATCTCTTCGCATTTCACGAAAAGTCAAATTAATTAACCACCCTCCGGTATGTATGTATAACAAAGTGATAACTGAAGTTGAGGACCACAAGCACCTCGGCATTTTCCTGTCAAATGATTTATCCTGGCACAAACACATTGAATACATTCAATCAAAAGCATGGCTGAGAATTAACATTATGAGAAAACTAAAGTACACTCTTGATAGAGTGTCATTAGAAACTATTTATACTTCCTTTTCAGACCTATTTTAGAATACGGTGATGTACTGTTCGATAACTGCACACTATATGAAAAATATGAGTTAGATAAAATACAAAATGAGGCTGCTCGTATAGTAACCGGAGCAACGAATGTTATTTCCATTGAAAACCTCTACAAAGAAAGTGGTTGGGACACTCTCGGAGACAGGCGTCGTAAGCACAAACTGGTTATGTTTTATAAAATGATAAACCACCTAACTCCAAATTTCCTTTCTGAACTTGTTCCACCTTCAGTAGGTAATTCTTCTAGGTATAACTTGCTTAACTCCATAGATATCCAAACTATCAATGCTCGAACAAATTACTACTATAACTCTTTTCTCCCCTCCGTCATTCGTAAATGGAATGAGCTAAGTGAAGACTCACGACAAGCCGAAACAGTTTGCTCATTCAAACATTCACTGAACAGTCAAAATAATAAATGTCCAAAACACTACAAGTTCGGTAAAAGAAACTTTCAGATATTGCACACAAGACTACGTACTAACTGCAGCTCCCTTAACAATAATCTGTTTTCCAAAAACATGATTGATTCACCTTTTTGTTCCTGTGGTCGTGAAGAAAACGCTGAACACTACTTCTTCCATTGCAATAAGTACAGCGATGCAAGAAACGTTCTCATGAATTCATTACCACGTTTACCAAATATTACATTGAAAACACTGCTCTTTGGAGATCAAAATGTAGCATACGATGCAAACATTCGTATTTTTGATTCAGTTCATAATTATATTAAAAACTCAAAACGTTTGAACTTGTTGATCGGTTCCTTCGTTTATTGAATACTTTAAATGGTACACCCCTACCCCCAACTCCCTTGTGTCGTCCCCAAACTCCCCATTTACATTTATATTCTTCACTTAAGATTTATAATTTCCAAATATATATTTTTCATATTTCATTCATTCTGCCTATTTGAATGTTGAATTCTCAAGTTCCGTTTATTAATTATGTTCCTTTTGTTTGTTCTGTTTATTTCATTTTTAGCTCGACTGATCAGAGATCAGCAGAGCTTATGCCGTGGTGCGGCGTCCGTCCGTCTGTCTGTCCGTAAACTTTTTTTGTAGCGACTACTCCTCTGAAACTACTGAATGGATTTTCATGAAACTTTACAGAAATGTTGCCCATGAAGTCTAGTTGATCCTAGGAAAAATTCATGTTGATGTGAAATCCAAGATGGCCACCAGATCTAAAAATAGGTTTTTAAAAAACAAGTTTGTAGCGACTACTTCTTGAAAACTATAAGTGATATTGATATGGGACTTTTTCTAAAATGATCAGGATGACATGATGTTGGTCCTTGTCGAAAATCGTTTTGATTCGACGTTAAACATGGCTGCCAGCGACCATCTTTGTTTACATAGAGTTATATAATGAAAACTTGTAGCGACAACTCCTCTGAAACTACTTGACGGATGTTCATGAAACTTCACAGGAATGTTGCTCTTGATGTCTAGTTGATCCTAGAAAATTTCAGGCTGGCCGGAAATTCAAGATGGCCGCCACAGCTAAAAATAGATTTAAAATAAATAAATTTGTAACGACTACTTCTTGAAAACTGTAAGTGATATTGATATGGGACGTTTTCTAAAATGATCAGCATGACGTGATGTTGATTCTTGTCGAATTTTTTTTCAATGCGACTTTAAACATGGCCGCTAGCGGACATCTTTTTTTACATTGTTTATATAGTAAAAACTTGTAGCGACTACTCCTGTGAAACTACTAGACGATTTTTTATGAAACTTCACAGGAATGTTGCTCTTGATGTCTTATTGATCCCAGATTTTTTTTAGGTCGGCCGGAAATTCAAGATGGCAGCCATGGCTATAAATAGATTTTCAAGATACAAGTTTGTAGCGACTACTTCTTGAAAACTATAAGCGATATTGATATGGGACTTTTTCTAAAATGATCAGCATGACATGATGTTGATCCTTGTCAAAAATCGTTTTGATTCGATGTTAAACATGGCTGTCAGCAGCCATCTTTGTTTACATAGAGTTATATAATGAAAACTTGTAGCGACTACTTCTCTGAAACTACTAGACGGATTTTCATGAAACTTCACAAGAATGTTGCTCTTGATGTCTAATTGATCCTAGCAAAATTTCAGGTCGGCCGGAAATTCAAGATGGCCGCCACGGCTAAAAATAAATTTTCAAAAAACAAGTTTGTAGCGACTACTTCCTGAAATCTAAATCAATCAGTAGAGCTTCAAGGTCATTGACCTCTTGTTCATACTTTTAGCTTGTATATTGCAAACGTATCGATAAACTACTGTTTATTATGCCATCAACTGTATACAATTAATACCATACATAGGAGAAGAACATCATAAGTATTTTACTTTCGTTCTAATTCTTTTCCTATGGTTGGGTATTAAACTTGAACCACACTGTCACATATTGTTTTATTTGGCCTTAACAGAACTTGGTTGGGTATTAAACTTGAACCACACTGTCACATATTGTTTTATTTGGCCTTAACAGAACTGAACACTTGTTTATTTCTTATGGAATATACGCTTGGAAATAATAATAATATAAAGGCCATAATTATATTTGTTATACAATTTTTTTTTTCTCAAATACTTAGAATGTTCTACTCGCATTCTGCAAAGCCAACTTTGCATGAGCTAAATTTGATGCCCAAACTTTTCAACCCTCTAGGCTGATGTTGAATGTTTGCTGTTTTTCAGACACAATGGGTGTCCCGGACTTTGATAGTCCTGCTGGGCCTGTGAAGAAACGACAGCGACTATCGCTAAAAGCTGTCAGACAAAAAGCATCTCCTCGGACACAAGTTGGAAATGAAAACAACAATGCCTCCTCCAAGTCGTCACCCAAAGACTCGTCATGCAGGGGGTACCGTTTAGTTTACAGCTAGTTTATACATATATATATTATTGTGACGCATGCTTAGCATGGCAGACACTTATGGATCACTTTGTCGTCTGTCACATTTTAACCTGCATCCTAACCGTGGCCATGTCTTAAAAAGTAGTTCAACTATTTGACCTTTATTCATGAAACTTTTTGTCAGTTATGCCCTTTTGAGTTTTCATAAAACTTTAACCTGCCACCTAACCAACTATTGGTCGGCACACGCTTTTTTTACCCCTGCTATAGTCTTTTCATACCACCATGTATATAAATTACCTGCCGCAATGCAGTGCCCTTTCTAAAACTGGTCATGACTCAGTCTCTGGAAAAACACAAATGCACTTTGTTACTTCATGTGACCATTAACCAAACAAATACCAGACATTGCCGAGGGGAATTTTTATTGTGTACAGGTACATGTAATGTATCATGCGTGACACTTGTGATAAGCACTTGTGTGTGTTCCCGTGAACTGTTAGTCAGGGCTCGGAAAGTTGCCAGTTTCGTTGGTTCTGGACCAAATTATGGACTCTGGACCGATTAAAAAAAAATCAAATTAAATCGGTCCAAAATGCTGGATGCCAAACCGGAAATACAGTTGCTGCCACGCAGAGTACGACTAATCACACTCCAACGCGGGGATTTTATCTCACCAAGGACACACTGATTTTGCCCCCGCGATTGGCGGACAGTCCACTCAACGCGGGGACAATAACTTTTGACCACCGCGACACAATCACCGCGATTCGCCGTGATCCGTTTTGATTCACACACCGCTTTACCCGGTGTGAAATCGCAGGCCATCGCCAAGATTTACCTTCATTATCAATGTACAATTTTGCAGTCAATTTAATGCATTATTATTCAATAACTACTAAAAAATCGAAGCAGAAGACAATTTTATTTTTGTTTTTGAAAAATTCGAATGCCCGGATAATGACCGGACTACCTCTTGGGACTCAATGATTGTACCTACTGAAACCCGAACTAAGGGAGGTGGGTGCATGAGCTTTCGTCCCTCGTGTTTTCTGGTCATACCCTAGATTGGTTTTCTCTTTAGCTGCAACTACTATGGTTGTTCAGTACGATTCTGGATACATCCTGAGATGTTTTATTATTTTGTATGTGTTTCTTTAGTTAGTGTCTCTGGATGTGGACTTTATTGTTAGAGAATTCCTTTTGATGGGATACACAGTCTTGTCTATTTGGGCGCTGAAGCCAGGATAATAGCAAGGATTGTGCGCATATAAAATCGATTCAAGCTAACCAGTAGGCCTTATTGCCTACTGACTGTTAATTCGGTAACCCTGTCTTCACCACCCTTTCTGTTGTTTTTTGTCTCTTTCATTGTATTTTCAAGTCCTTGTTTGCAGTACAGTGCGGACCTATGATACCTTTGTGCTCGGACGCTGTGGTTTCTATAGGACCCTATATCTCATTTTCACAATAGTTATATGGCGGTTCCTATTACCGACTTCGCAGTGACTGAACATAAAATTCAATTAGTAATTCTTAAACTGGAAATTAGAATCATATTTTTAATTAATTGTTATTTGTAACACATTTTACTATTCTGCTGTTGATTATCAATACATCGATGGGTTCTTTAGTCAGAAATAATTCGAAAAAATTGTAAAGAATTCCGGGTTATAAACCCATTATTAGTGCCGCCTTGTTAATAGGTACACACATTGCAAAGGATTGTGGGTAGCCAGTTTACACATGTATGTCGGGTGAAGAGAAATGCGACTTTTGGACAACAAAAACGAAAAACATGTTATTAAATGCATTAAAAGTTTGAAATACGTATTGCTTTCGAAATTATTCATTGTGTTTATCAGTTTTATTACATTTTTTATTGATCCCTGCTCTAATTTCCACCGCGTTCCCCCGCGAACCTATCACAGAGAATCGCGGTGATTGCTTTCTTTCGAGACTGGATTTTGCAATCGTGGTGACTTTTACGGTTGCGGAGATTCCCCGCGATATTTCGGGTGACAATCCTCGCGACGATCGCGGGGCTTTGTGACTTCGATTGAAAAACGGCCGCGGGGATGCTGTGAAAAAGTTGTAATAAGCGTGGCAGCAACTGTGTATAAATGCACTTATTATCGGCATAATGGATTGTGGTAACCAAAAATTTTGTCTAACTTGGGACTTCTTTGTTTTGATTGTAGATTTAATCCGATTACTTAGCTCCTGATTTGAGTGTTTCCATAAGGATTAACTAGTTTGAGCACAGACATTAATTATCCCCTGTTTGCAATATTTCGGTTGAATGCAATCATGCGTACCAGTCTGGCCTGTCAACATTGTCATGAAAATATTTTTATTCATATTTCATTAATAATCTCGCATAAAATTATTCTAAATCACATAAATGTATGTATCAGTAACATCCACTTTGTAATTTGCATTGCATTATGAAACTAAATTTATTTATTGATTATGAATCAAGATGGCATTTTTAGCTTGAGTATTCAAAGAATAAGAGAGCTTATGTAATCACCACGGCTTGGGCGTCCCACCTCAAGATTTACGTGTAAGCTGTCGGTAGCACGGCAGATTTGTAACCGGAGGCCCCGGGTCGTGTGTTCTTGGGCAAGACACTTTCCCTTAGCCTCATCTGTCGGATGGGGACGTAAACCGGGTGGTCCCAAGAATCGGTCTATCCATAAAGAACCATATAGGAATCTATTCGATAATAAAGAGTAGGGCATGGTTCCCGGATTCCTATGTATCTGGGGCGGCTCTAAATAACCTATACTGTATTGATGAGCCTTTCAACAACATTCAACATGTCTCTTACATTTCTTATCCTAGCACACCAAATTTGGTCATAGGCTTCCTTATAGCATTGTCTTAAGGACTGCATAAGCAATTTTGGTTTCTGTAACCCCTTGGAACCCAAATTCTGGTAGTCCATAAAATGTGTCCCATTTCACATCAAATTTTGCGTGTAAGCTGTGTTTACAAATCTATATCTCGTACATTTCTTATCCTAGCACAACCAAATGTGACCATGAGCTTCCTTAAAGCATTATCTTAAGGGCTGCTTAAGTAATTTTGGTTTCTGTAACCACTGGGCTCCCATGGAACCCAAATTCTGATAACCCTTAAAATGTGTCTTATTTCACATCAAGAATAAGCTGTGTCTTACATTTCCTAATTTTCCTTTTTTTTTTACATATTTCTGTGTTGTTTTGGTCAAATTTTAGCTCGACTGATATCAGCAGAGCTTATGCCGTGGTGCGTCGTCCGTCCGTCTGTCCGTAAACTTTTATTTGTAGCGACTACTCCTCTGAAACTACTGGATGGATATTCATGAAACTTTACAGAAATGTTGCCCATTGAAGTCTAGTTGATCCTAGCAAAAATTCATGTTGATGTGAAATCCAAGATGGCCGCCAAAGCTCAAAATAGATTTTTAAAATACAAGTTTGTAGCGACTACTTCTTGAAAACTATAAGTGATATTAATATAGGACTTTTTCTAAAATGATCAGCATGACATGGTGTTGATCCTTGTCAAAAATTGCCATCTTTCTTTACATAGAGTTATATAGTAAAAACTTGTAGTGACTACTCCTCTGAAACTTCTTGACGGATTTTCATGAAACTTCACAGAAATGTTGCTCTTGATGTCAGTTGATCGTAGCAAAATTTCAAGTCAGTCGGAAATACAAGATGCCCGCCATGGCTAAATATTGATTAAAAAAAAACTAATTTGTAGCAACTACTTCCTGAAAAGTATAAGTGATATTGATATGGGACTTTTTCTAAAATGATCAGCATGACATGATGTTGGTCCTTGTTGAAATTATTTTGATTCAACATTAAACTTGGCTGCCAGCGGTCATCTTTGTTTACATAGAGTTATATAGTAAAAACTTGACTACTCCTCTGAAACTACTTGACAGATTTTCATGAAACTTCACAGGAATGCTGATCTAGCTATCAAAACCTATCAGTAGAGCTTCAAGGTCATTGACCCCTTGTTCCTAAGTTGCAGAGTAAATTACTTATCTACTGCAATGTTATTTTGAAAACCCTAAAGCCATTTTTGCTAAGTTTTATGTGAAAGCATTTTACATGACTCACTGAAGTCTGTATTTTCGCTTCCTGTAAAATTCAAGTCTCATTTTTTCATTATCAATTTCACTTTGATATATTTTGATCGATCAACTTTTATAAACATATTTCATCGTCTATGATGTCACATTGCTTAATTTAAATATTTGACAGGGATTACATCAGTTCGGAGACCTCATCATCTTCAGGAAGTTTGATGACTATTGACAGTTTGACCCCGTCTGGAAGTACGATTGACAGCTTGACCACGAGTGCGAGTAATACTGACAGTTTGACTATGAGTGCGAGTACCAGTTCATCAATAACATACTCGTCTTCCTCGGAAAGCAAGACAGATACCAGAGTTCCTGCTGTGGCGTCCCTGGAAAACTTTGGTAGTTACATTATACAGTTTATATAAACTATTAATAAGACTGTTTATAGAATTGTCAAGCAAAATGTTAAACTCTATCTGACAGAAAGTCATATTGCATCGTTGTAAATAGCAGCATTCTTTTAAGTCTTAATATTTTTTTTCTGTTTATTCAACAAGAACAACATCAACTTTTCAATTAACTGCATTGAAATTATAACTTATAAGATATGGTGTTCAGAGCTTTTTTTCCTTCATAAACAGAGGCAGAAATTCGGCCTCTACGTGGCCTCTTTCCCTTGCAAAATAGACTACCCTTTTCTCCTTTTTGACAGAAAATTCCCCTAATCCAGGATAATTAATAAATTATTTTTTTTTAACACCATTTCCCTATTCTTACTTTCTCAATAATATTATGTTTTGGACACATTTATTCAAGAAAGTTTGTCTAAAATGCAGGGCTTTTTTTGAGAAAATTGGGAAAATGGTTAGGCCTGCAGATTTTGGGAAAAAAGAAGCGCGAGACTTCAAATTCTGAAAAAAAGAGCATGATTTTCGCTATTTAGAGGGGAATGTTTTTTTAAAAAACTTCCATTAAAAGGTATGCTTTAGGTATAGTATCAATCAGATATTGAATTTAGCAATGATTTTAACATGCAATGGAATGTTTGACTTTCTCCAAAAAATGAAATTGGGGAATTTTGTTTAGGGCTGTTTCAGATGTTTCAGAAAAACATACATATCCCACGGGGACAGCAATAAAAAGAACTTCTATAGGGGGTACCCTCGTTCAGTAATTTGCATATGTAGTGGGTAGTGTAAATATAAAAACACTTCTATACGGGTGGGTGTTTTTGGTGGGAAAACGCTTCTGGAGTCAAAAGCTCATGTGATTTCGGAACAAAATTTAATAATTCAATTTTCGGAAATCAGAAACAGCCAAAAGCGTCTCCAAAACAAAATTACCTTTTACAGGAGTTGCGTCCCCTTTCTGTACGAATATTCACCTCAAGTACTTTCATACTTTTTGCCGAAAAAATCGGGAACGGCCCATAAATATAGGGTCTGGCATACTATTTGGCCACAGAGACGGTGTTTTTTATTTTTTCGACTCTGCCAACCTTAAAATTCGAGTAAATGAAAAAAGAAATTGCATTTTGCAAAAAAATATTTTTTTCCAGAACAAGGTTTGAATATTATACCCGACCTAAGGGATGAAATTTGATGTTTAAAAATGGCCGCGACCAGCAGCGTTTGCACTTGCGCGTGCGGATTCTTTACATACTGACATGTAAATAAATTTTCTAAAGGTGTTTTGAACCAATCGATTGGTGATTACGTCGCCAATTGTTCTGGTAATAATAATAATTTTTCCATCAAGCAAATAAGGCATCCCATTCGTTTCAAGACAAGACGGACTTGCGCTTAATTTATGAGTTATGAAATTCATAATTCAGTTCAATTATTGAACGATGCCATAATCAGTGATCAAAATGAGCACTAGTCCAAAGGTGAAAAACGAGTAAATTTTAATTTGGGCTAGTAAAAATCTAGAACTCTATATAGTCGGGCTTGTGAAAATTGTAAGTCTAAATGATTATAATAATAATTCGGGATAGTGAACAAAAAACCTGATTTCTTTGACTGCATAATTTGCGCTTTCCAAATAATATCCGAACCCAGCCTAAGGAAGGAAAAAAAGTATTTTTTACCATGTCTACGGTGTTTATGAAAAAAATAATCCTGGGATGAGGAGGATGTTTTTGAGAAAAAGGGGTGTTGCTGCTGGGGTAAAGAATTGACTTCCAGTGGGGAGGGGGATGTTTATGGGAAAAAAATCCTGGTTTTTTTTTTGTGAGAAAAATCCCCGGATTGTGATTTTTGAGCTTTTCCAAGCCGAGGAGGTTGAGGTAAGGAAGCGATTTCCTAGTGTGTTGGGTTTATTGAGAAAAAAATCCTGCAGGTGTTTTCGAGAATTCCATGTGGGGAATCTTTCGAAAGAGTCGTGCCAACTCAGGGAAGCCAAACATAATTATATTAAAGCATAAAATAACAAATGGGATCTAATTAAAAGTATCTGAAAAAGTGATTTTATATGGCAATATAATGAAAGCAACTATGAATCTTTTCTTGTATTAATGTCTTTAAAAACGGTTATTTTTTTTCTGCTTGGGGTGGGGGTCAGTTTGACAAAACAAATTGCTTCTAAAGGGGGTGGGGGTCATTTTGACCAAAATGAATGCTTCTGTAGGGGAAGCGTTGAGCTATTTATTGCTTCTGTTGGTAGGTCCTTTTGGGGGTGAAAACGCTGCTATAGGGGGTAGTCTTAATTTCAAAGTGCCTTTCCCCCACCTCCCCACTCGCCCCCTATGTAATTTTGTCTGAAACAGCCCTTACCCAGAATTGAGAAAATATAAAGGTTTTGCAATTGGGAAGAGGCCGTTTTTCGGCCCTAATTAAATAGGTTAAAAAAGCGCAATGGACGCAAAGGCTATGGTAGTCATGCTTAGTGGGTTAAGGGTTTAATGCTTCTATTTTGTTGTCAACAGGTAACACATGTTTTATGAACAGTGTGATGCAGGTCTTGAGATACACGCCTGGCTTCCTGGACAACCTCGCCTACCTATTTCAGGATATTCAGGCATCAGAGAAAATAAAAAAGAAGAACAAAGTGGATGACGAGGTTAATGTAGGTGTTATTTAGTGCCGGATTTATGTTTTTTTGCAAGAGCAGATTCGTGAAATGTTCCTCACAATATGGTGGCAATTTCAGCTGAAATGATTACATGTACAAAGAGAATACCATGTTAGTGCCTGATCCTATCCAGTTTATCAGGTGAGGCTAAGAAAAAAATGAAGTCCGAGGCTGTGCCGAGGGCTTAATTATTTTCCGTGCTGAACCTAATTAACTGGATAGGATCAGGCACTAACATAATATTCTATTTATCATGTTGATCGTTTAAACCCATTTAATTTACCGTTTTTCCGTTCAAAAATACCCAAACGTCATCAAATATACCCTGACGTCATCAAAAGAGGTGCTGAGGTCATCACTGGATAGATGTGCACCTGACGGGATAGGAAATTAACTGCTGAGATAAGATTTTATCTCAGGCACCCTGTTTCTCGGTAGAATTATACAGATCGACGTGATAAAATGCCGTATCAGTGTAAGGTATATAAATGAGAATGTTAATATGATTAAACTACATGTTTATGAATGCTATATGAATAAGAAAGGTAATATTTTTGAAGAAGTTTGAGGGAAAAGAGAAGGCAAAAAAGTTACACATCTATTAAACTTTAATTTAAACTGGTTAAATGACCTATTTAAGTGAATATGCCAACAGTCATATGCCTAGATTTCAAGAGAAGAAGGTCTACAAGTCAATATTTCAGAGTGAAACCTGTGTACTGATATTGTCATTATCATAACTTTTAAGATTTAAGAAGAATCGCATACACGACTGATCTCCATAACCCATTAATAATCCTAATTATAATGTATTATACTTGGTGACATTGTTGGCAAATATAACTTGAAATTTGTTGAAGAGAGTATGAAAGGAAAAATTTGGAAATCACCAAACACAATAAATATTGCAGTCACGGTTTGATTGAGACTGTTCATGAAAAGTAGTGAAAAATTCTTGCTGTATTTTACCATTCACACCCTCTAGCCTTCGTTTGAGCAGAACTCAATATTTAAAAAGTCAATTTTACAAAGTGTAACAAATCAAGGACTTATCCATAAAATCAATCATTAACAAGCCAAGCCGCCAGTTCAAAAACGTTTTATATTTCTCGTGTACATTATGAGGTATAAACAGCAGTAGTACGAAATAGGTTAAACTGTCATTAATTTCAACAAAAATAGTGATACGCGACAGGTATATTCTAGCGGTCAGACTGGTTTTGTGTTGAAAAGTACAGGTAAGTACTAAGCGCGTTATCGATCGGAAGACCCGTTTTATCGATCGACACCGAGATCTCGTGCTTTCTATGTGAGAGGCCACGAAATTTCATCAATATTGCTTATCCTTTTTATGGATAAATCCTTGAACAAATGTATTTTTTTTGTAAAATAAGCAATATTTTCAGTATGCAAACAAAGGTACTGTTATTGAACTCATTTGTAAAATTAATTTCTCCCAATTTCTGATATATCTCAAGATACATGAATTGTACATGGTTGCAATGATTTACCGTTCTAAACTGACCTAAACTTATAAAAAATGAAGTACTGATCAAAATGTTGGCTGTTTAGAAATGGGCCAGTTCTTTCTAGGAACATTAATTCTGTTGTCAATAAAGGAGAGCTGTATCTGACCCAGTTTAGAAATCGGGCAAATGAATTATTTTTTTTCATTTTTTATGTCCGCAAAGAGAGGTAAATAGTAATCGATCCGTCCGAAACAATCATGTCTCTGACAGGCATGACTTTGAAAGAATGAAGGGATTTCGATGAAACTTCACACAGATATTAACCATACTGAGAAGGTGTGTCCTGTGCAGGAACTGGTCCGTACCTCAAATGTCAGTCACACTTGGAGGTCAAAGGTCAAATGAGTCCATTTACAAGGCATTTGTCACTTATTGGAGACATTTGCAGCCGTAAGGCCAAATAAAAAAATATAGCATGTATAATTAGGGTAGGGTGCAGAATATTTTTTTTTATTTTGCAAAATATTTGATGTCGACTGTATAGATGGATTCTTACTTTTACGTTGCTTGCTATAAACTTTTACCATAAACAATTGATTATAATTGATTATAGTGTGTGCTAAATTTTAAGGTTGATCTGGTTCGTGGAAATGCGGGTCTTTTTTCTTTGCTCTAAAATGCAACTGCACATACAACTTTATAGTACATCTTCATTTGCACAGGATACAACCAATTTTCAAGAGGAGAATTCCAAGAAGTGTTGGAAGGTTGTCAAAAATGTTTACAAGGTAAGAGATATGGGGTTCAGTCCATCTCAATTCAACAAATGGCCCACACACTTTGGTCTCAGATTTGTCTCATATTGACGGTATATATTTTCTATATCCATTTCTAAGAGCAAATCTGAAATTTTAGCTCTCTACTGCAAGTAGTTCATGAGATATGGCCATTTTAGTATGGATTGTAGGTGTCCGATTTCGCTCGGAAATCACGGCTGTAATTTTAAGCTGCATTTTCAGCCTTTCATATCTCCTAAAATATTAGACATAGATGGCTGATTTTCTTTGTAGCTGTTAACAGGAACCTAGAGACCCTATACGTATCAATCTGTCTACTTTGGGACGACTTGGAAGATGATGCTTTGCAGCTGGTTGCTGGAATTTACTATCTTGCCTTACGAACCGCCATATTTGACACCAAAAAATTTAATTTTGTATCCAGTACAGACTTCCAATCCTTTTTTAGAGCTATCTTCAACAAGCTAGCTGTGCACACATGGAATAGCATGAGTATAAATGTATTAGTTGCAGTGTACCATCTCTCTCAATTTTGAAAACAATATTATTTCGAATATTTTTGGTAAAATGGAATGTAAACATTTCTTATGTGGGTATATAACACCTGTCATAAAAATGGAGTCAATTTAAAGCTAAGGGTATGTAGTTTCTGTGTGCCAGATTTTATCTCTCTTATTGAACTCCTTCAAAGAAAATTTTATTCTTTAACTATGCACTGTTTTAGCACTCATGAGTGCTATTAACTTGACACTTTTGAGCAGATATACATATATACTAATTATGACATCACATATCTACTCAAAGCCCACTGTACACACACACACTGATAAAATGAAATACCCTTTGGGGATTACCCAGTAACATTTTGGAGTAATTACCATGTGCCATATAAATAAAAACAAAATCAGTGAACTTCCCACATCATGATACTGACTTTGAAAGTGGGTAAAACAGTCTGATATCAAGCTACAAGGATGGCTATGTGTTTAGCTCCATGTTCTTACAGTTCTGAGGAGAGTAAATGTCACCTAACACAGTTTTGCAAGTGAGTGTAAATTATGATATACTACATGTGCCATATTTTGGACGGTGGCAGACAAAAGGTACCTTACAACATCTGCAACCAGCGTAGCTCCAGTGAATCCTCCTTACAGCCGCAAGCAAACAGATTAGATCATGATTATATTATGTGCGTGATGATCAGGAGTAGAAGCTACACTGGTTGCTAATATCCTAAGGTCCCTTTTGTCTGCATGCGGTCCGCTTATGCCTCAACAGAAAGTCTTTGATGGATATAATGCTAACCATGTAGTGCATTTATCTGTCCATCCGTCTGTCTGTACAGCTCCATATACTATGTCATTTTTGTTTCTGTTGAAAGTGGGGTATCCTCAGAATGAAATGGGTTAATGTACTTTCTGAATGTACAATGAAGCATTATACAAACATTGTTATGGGCTTATTGGAGTTCCAGAAAAGTTTAAAGACTGGAGAGCAGGTAAGAACATATTTCAGGGTGTCAAACATGGGCGTTTGTCACGGTTGACTAAATATTTTGCTATTTCAGGTGTCTATCAGCATGCCATTACACAGGCTTCAATCTCTATTATTTCTTTAGATATGATATTTTGAAAACGCTATTGGAAATAACCAATTGTTAGCAGTGTATTGGCAT
Source organism: Cyrtodaria siliqua (assembly GCA_037043455.1). Taxonomy (NCBI): domain Eukaryota; kingdom Metazoa; phylum Mollusca; class Bivalvia; order Adapedonta; family Hiatellidae; genus Cyrtodaria; species Cyrtodaria siliqua. Next base: position 26,344 of record JAWPHD010009123.1, read on the forward strand.
GCTGATACATGCTGATACACACCTGAAAATATTTAGTCAACCGTGACGAATGCCCATGTTTGACACCCTGAAATATGTTCTTACCTGCTCTCCAGTCATTCAACATTTTTAGAACTCCAATAAGCCCATAGCAATGTTTGTATAATACTTCATTATACATTCAGAAAGTACATTAACCCATTTCATTCTGAGGATACCCCATTTTCAACAGAAACAAAAATGACATAGTAGTGGAGCTATATAGACAGATGGATGCACTACATGGTTAACATTATATCCATCAAAGACTTTCTGTTGAGGCATAAACGGGTCGCATGCAGATAAAAGGGTCTTAAGGATATTGGCTACCAGTGCAGCTCCTGATCATCATGCACATAATATAATCATGATCTAATCTGTTTGCTTGGGGCTGTAAGGAGGATTCGCTGGAGCTACGCTGGTTGCAAAAGTTGTAAGGTACCTTTTGTCTGCCGCCGTCCAAAATATGGCACATGTAGTATATCATAATTTACACTCACTTGCAAAACTGTGTTAGGTGACATTTACTCTCCTCAGAACTGTAAGAACATGGAGCTAAACAGTAGCCATCCTTGTAGCTTAATATCAGACTGTTTTATCCACTTTCAAAGTCGGCATCATGTTGTGGGAAGTTCACTCATTTTGTTTTTATTTATATTGCACATGGTAATTACTCCAAAATGTTACTGGGTAATCCCCAAAGGGTATTCCATTTTATCAGTGTGTACAGTGAGCTCTGAATATATATTTGATGTCATAATTAGTATATATGTATATCTATCTGCTCAAAAGTGTCCAGTTAATAGCACTCATGAGTGCTAAAACAGTGCATAGTTAAAAGAATAAAATTTTCTTTGAAGGAGTTCAATAAGAGAGATAAAATATGGCACACAGAAGCTACATACCATTAGCTTTAAATTGACTCCATTTTTATGACAGATGTTATATACCCACATAAAAAAAATTACATTCCATTTTACCAAAAATATTCGAAATAATATTTTTTTCAAAATTGAGAGAGATGGTACACTGCAACTAATACATTTATAGCCGTGCTATTCCATGTGTGCACAGCTAGCTTGTTGAAGATAGCTCTAAAAAAGATTGGAAGTCTACTGGATACAAAATTATTATTTTTGGTGTCAAATATGGCGGTTTATAAGGCAAGATAGTAAATTCCAGCAACTTCAGCTGCAAAGCATCATCGTCCAAGTCGTCCCAAAGTAGACAGATTGATACTTATAGGGTCTCTAGGTTCCTGTTAACAGCTACAATAAAAAAATCAGCCATCTACGTCTATTATTTTTAGCTCAACTGATCAGAGATCAGCGGAGCTTATGCCGTGGTGCGGCGTCCGTCGTCCGTCTGTCCGTCTGTCTGTCTGTCCGTAAACTTTTATTTGTAGCGACTTCACAGCTGAAACTACTGGATGGATATTCATGAAACTTAACAGAAATGTTGCCCATAAAGTCTAGTTGATCCTAGCAAAAATTCATGTTGATGTGAAATCCAAGATGGCCGCCAAAGCTAAAAATAGAGTTTTAAAATACAAGTTTGTAGCGACTTCTTCTTGAAAACTATAAGTGATATTGATATGGGACTTTTTCTAAAATGATCAGCATGACATGATGTTGATCCTAGTCAAAAATCGTTTTGATTCAACGTTAAACATGGCTGCCAGCGGCCATCTTTGTTTACATAGAGTTATATAGTAAAAACTTGTAGCGACTTCTTCTCTGAAACTACTTGGCGGATTGTCATGAAACTTCACAGGAATGTTGCTCTTGATGTCTAATTGATCCTAGAAAAATTTCAGGTCGGCCGGAAATTCAAGATGGCCGTCACAGCTAAAAATAGATTTTTAAAATATAAGTTTGTAGCGACTACTTCTTGAAAACTATAAGTGATATTGATATGGGACTTTTTCTAAAATGATCAGCATTACATGATGTTGATCCTAGTCAAAAATCGTTTTGATTCAACATTAAACATGGCTGCCAGCGGCCATCTTTGTTTACATAGAGTTATATAGTAAAAACTTGTAGCGACTACTCCTCTGAAACTACTTGGCGGATTGTCATGAAACTTTACAGGAATGTTGCTCTTGATGTCTAATTGATCCTATCAAAATTTCAGGTCGGCCGGAAATTCAAGATGGCCGTCACAGCTAAAAATAGATTTTTAAAAATAAGTTTGTAGCGACTACTTCTTAAAAACTATAAGTGATATTGATATGGGACTTTTTCTAAAATGATCAGCATGACATGATGTAGATCCTTGTGGAAAAATATTTTGATTCGAAGTTAAACATGGCTGCCAGTGGCCATCTTTGGTTACATAGAGTTATATAGTAAAAACTTGTAGCGACTACTCCTCTGAAACTACTTGACGGATGTTCATGAAACTTCACAGGAATGTTGCTCTTGATGTCTAGTTGATCCTAGAAAAATTTCAGGTCGGCCGGAAATTCAAGATGGCCGCCACAGCTAAAAATAGATTTAAAATAAAAAAGTTTGTAGCGACTACTTCTTCAAAACAATAAGAGATATTGATATGGGACTTTTTCTAAAATGATCAGTATGACATGATGTTGGTCCTTGTCGAAAATCGTTTTGATTTGACCTTAAACATGGCTGCTTTGTTTACATACAGTTATATAATGAAAACTTGTAGCGACTACTTCTTTGAAACTACTTGACGGATTTTCATGAAACTTCACAGGAATGTTGCTCTTAATGTCTTATTGATCTTAGCAAAATTTCAGGTCGGCCGGAAATTCAAGATGGCCGCCACGGTTAAAAATAGATTTTCAAAAAACAAGTCTGTAGCGACTACTTCCTGAAATCAAAATCAATCAGTAGAGCTTCAAGGTCATTGACCTCTTGTTTGAGATATGAAAGGCTGAAAATGCAGCTAAAAATGACGGCTGAGATTTCCGAGCGAAATCAGGCACCTAGCATCCATACTAAAATGGCCATATCTCATGAACTACTTGAAGCAGAGACCTAAAACTTCAAATTTGTTCATGAAAATGGCGATGGATAATACACTCAAAATATGGGACAAATCTGAGACAAAGTGCGTGTGCGACTCTTAAGTTTTCGTTGAATTGAGATGGACTGACCCATGGATGAAACCATCTATAATTCTGATTATTAGATCAGAGATTTAAAATGAAGACTGTTGGATCTGAAAACTACATTATTATGGATTCGTTCGTCAGACACACTTTTTATTTTTGGAGCATAAACCACTCTTGTTTATCACTCGCACTTGTTTCTGGATAAATAACTCTGTGTGTCTTCACGATACTTGCTCCAGTGGTCTTGTGATGCCTTTTGATATTGAACTTTCTTTAAAATTTAAATAAAAATGTAGTCTGAGATTTATCACTATCACTATTTTTAAGATATACCATACATTTACCACTGATAGCGTCTCCGACGTTGCGTTGTAAACCTTCGCCTCTCACGGCTTCAGGTTCGAATCCCACTGGGAGCTGGGACTTGTAAGTGAGGAAGTATCGATTCTGACGGATGGCTGGAGGTGTACAGTACTGGTTCTGCCCAGGAAAAGTGGGTGGTCTGCCTCCATCACAAAAAAATCGACCATCATATATAACCTTGCATGTGTTGAAAATGATGTAAAACACCATACAAACAAACAAAACATTTACTGCTGTATATCTCAGTTTTTCAGCAGTAGATAAATGTATCGCTATTTGTCACCATTTTGCAGGGTTACACAGCTTTATCAGTATTTGTCTCCCCACCCTACGAAGTGGTAGGGGAGACATCGTTTTTGGTCTGTCCGTTAGTCACTATCGGTAATCTTGTCTGCGCTACTCCTCCTAAATTACTTGTTTGATTTTGACGAAAAAAATGTACATAGCATCACTATTGGTATCTACATGTATTTGTTCATATTTGATTTTGAGTTGATCAGGTCAAGCAAAGTCACCATGACATGATAATGAAAAACCTTGTCAGCACTGTAACTCCAGTTTCCCTAAAGCAAATCTCATCAAACTTCATGGATTGACTGCCTGTGGTGAGAGAACAACCCCTATCGATATTGAGATAGTTTGTCAAAGTCACAGTCACAGAGAACCATTTGTCACAAGTCTTGTCTGCGTCACAAGTCTTGTCTGCGCTACTCCTCCTAAACGGCTATTTGGATTTTGTCGTAAACTTGGCAGGAAGTATCAGTATGACGTCTAGTTTTGCACATCTGATTATGAGGTCAGTAGATCAAAGTCACCGTGACATGATAATGAAAAATCCTGACTACTGTAACTCCACTTCCCCTGAAGTAAATCTCATCAAACTTCATGGATTGGCTGCCAGTGGTGAGAGAACAAACCCTCCACTATCAACATATTTTAACAAGGTTGTGCAGTGTCGTAAACTTGGTAGGAAGTATCAGTATGACGTCTAGTTTTGCATGTCTGATTATGAGGTCAGTAGGTCATAGGTCAAGGTCACTGTGACCTGATAATGAAAAGTCTGCTTCCCCTGAAGCAAATCTCATCAAATTTCATGGATTGACTGTCTGCGGTGAGAGAACAAACCCTCCACTATCAAACATAGTTTAACAAGGTTGTGCAGTGAAGGGGAGACATTTTTTCCCCTCGGAAACAACGTCTAGTTTACCACTATTTTTCAGGTATACAGAGATCTGTCGCTTCTAGAGGAGAAGTATGATGAGGTAGCCTCTGATGATGTCATGTCCATGGCTGTCAAGCCAAGCAAGGTTCTTCAAACGATCAGGTATACTTGCAACACACTGAGCTGGCAGGGATCTAATATAAACAACATAAACTGGTTGTCTTTAACCTCTCACCTTCCGCCTTTCCCAGCTTCTCACCTTGTCAACTGACAAACAGGCACCTAGCCAGACCTAAAATGTAACCGAGGAAAATACCTTTCTAGCTAGGTCCGAGGGTATAGTTGATTTCTACATGCAATATCCTGCGGTTTAATGCATTTCTAGACCATGTTAGTGATTTGATAGTTATTTGATTTTCGACTTAAACACCTACCTCAATTTTTAGTACAAAATTCTACCAAGGCAACTGCCTTGGCATGCCTCAGCATAGTTACAGACCTGTAGAAAGGTTCTACAAACTGGATGTTATGCCTCTTCTGAACTTAATGGCAGGGATAAGATATTTTCAATGATTTTGGTGACGGCATGTCTTCATCTTGTGACCTAACAGGGCTTTTTACCCCTTCATAAACATTTATTTTATGACCGTCTCCAATAACACAAAATGGTATTATTTAATAACTTGACCACTCCAACATTTACAAAATTTATTAACGTTTACCTTCATGTCATTTATTTTATGACAATCCAGTAACACGATATGGTATCAATAAATAAATTGATCACTCGGTTGAACAATTTGTACTATTTATTAACATTTCCTCAATGTTAAGCAACAAATGTAATTTTTTGGCAAAATATGGCCGCAACTTGAAGATCCAACGTGGTTAGGACCAGCGTTAGGATCTAGGAAACCCTGCAACTGGTGATCTTGATGCCATGTGCATTTGCTATACTGCTTTCCCAAATTCGTCCTATTTACTTGCCTCGTGTGGTTATGACCAGCACTCCAGACGTACTTTATTAAGTACACTTCTAAAAGTAGCACTGTGACAAGCACTACATATTATACACATATTCCCAGTACTGTGACAAGTACTTAGAAACCAGTCACTGTGACAAGCGACTTACATCTTACACATATTAAAGCGCTGTGACAAGCACTTATGTTATATATAACGAGGTACTGTGACAAGTACCTTACATCTATTTACACACAACTTGAACGTGCTGTGACAAGCACTTCATTAATTTACACAAGAATAAAGCACTGTGACAAGCGCTTTAATAAACACATTATTAGAAACACTACTGAACTGCCACAACTATCGGGGATTATAAGGCAATGCACACTTTCAGTAACGGACAAAACCTTCCCCAGTGGCAAACACAATGAAGGGAGCTAACCCCTATATAAAAGAATTATGACGGCTCCAGATTTATTCCCCTTGCATTGAAATACTTAACCCGTTCGGTTAAACCGTAATCAGGCTTGTATTTCTTCAAATGCACATGACATCCGATCCCCAGTTGCAATAGAATTTCCGCTGCATTGCGACTGATCCTAAATTGTTTCTCAGTTAACATGGCACTAAATGGAAATTCAACATATAAGAAAATTACAACTTTCAATACTGGCACATACAACGATTTACAGTAGTATAAAGTATATTATGACTAGTTACATTATGACTACAAATTTGGCACAAATATAATTGTTCTTCAAACTCTCTGTAATAATACTGTTCATAGGTTGAAAAGATTGCATCATAGTAACAACGCATTTCAATGACTAATGTTCTTTCATATAAAGCATCATCGAAATCTTCTGTGTCCTGAATGTCTTTATTGCACTCAATACTAATAAAATGACTTGATAACCCCTTATCGGCATATGGTTCATTAACTGACACATGTATTTATGACACGCCATAACATGAATTTGATCACATCCTGGTACTAATTTAAGTAAACGTCATTGCTGTAAAACCAATTGGCGTAAGAGATCCCACTGGTGTAAGCTTGAAGGCAGGATCACACTGTTCTGGGCTGGATGTGTATTGCGTTGGCCTAATGCGCTGCAGCTTTTATATAATTGTATATGATCTGAAATATATATTATAATCGGCAGTATCCAAGTTCACAAGACAGTCTGCAGTATAAAAACAGCGAGAATATAAAATACATGTATGTAAATACATAACAGGGTGAGGCGGGTGGGAACGTTGTTGCTCTTAAAAGACAGGAAATAAAAAGGAACCGGAAGTTGATATGTTCTATTCAATTCAATTCCTTATTAACTGCCAATACAGGTGCACCAAGGATTAGAATACAAAGACTGCAAAAATAAATGGTGATTATTTACTATTGCAATAATCACAATTATTTTATGACAATCCAGTAACACAAATGGTATCAATAAATAAATTGACCACTCGGTTGAACAATTTGTACTATTTATTAACATTTCCTCAATGTTAAGCAACAAATGTAATTTTTTGGCAAAATATGGCCGCAACTTGAAGATCCAACGTGGTTAGGTCCAGCGTTAGGATCTAGGAAACCCTGCAACTGGTGATCTTGATGCCATGTGCATTTGCTATACTGCTTTCCCAAATTCGTCCTATTTACTTGCCTCGTGTGGTTATGACCAGCACTCCAGACGTACTTTATTAAGTACACTTCTAAAAGTAGCACTGTGACAAGCACTACATATTATACACAGATTCCCAGTACTGTGACAAGTACTTAGAAACCAGTCACTGTGACAAGCGACTTACATCTTACACATATTAAAGCGCTGTGACAAGCACTTATGTTATATATAACGAGGTACTGTGACAAGTACCTTACAGCTATTTACACACAACTTGAACGTGCTGTGACAAGCACTTCATTAATTTACACAAGAATAAAGCACTGTGACAAGCGCTTTAATAAACACATTATTAGAAACACTACTGAACTGCCACAACTATCGGGGATTATAAGGCAATGCACACTTTCAGTAACGGACAAAACCTTCCCCAGTGGCAAACACAATGAAGGGAGCTAACCCCTATATAAAAGAATTATGACGGCTCCAGATTTATTCCCCTTGCATTGAAATACTTAACCCGTTCGGTTAAACCGTAATCAGGCTTGTATTTCTTCAAATGCACATGACATCCGATCCCCAGTTGCAATAGAATTTCCGCTGCATTGCGACTGATCCTAAATTGTTTCTCAGTTAACATGGCACTAAATGGAAATTCAACATATATTTACAGTAGTATAAAGTATATTATGACTAGTTACATTATGACTACAAATTTGGCACAAATATAATTGTTCTTCAAACTCTCTGTAATAATACTGTTCATAGGTTGAAAAGATTGCATCATAGTAACAACGCATTTCAATGACTAATGTTCTTTCATATAAAGCATCATCGAAATCTTCTGTGTCCTGAATGTCTTTATTGCACTCAATACTAATAAAATGACTTGATAACCCCTTATCGGCATATGGTTCATTAACTGACACATGTATTTATGACACGCCATAACATGAATTTGATCACATCCTGGTACTAATTTATGTAAACGTCATTGCTGTAAAACCAATTGGCGTAAGAGATCCCACTGGTGTAAGCTTGAAGGCAGGATCACACTGTTCTGGGCTGGATGTGTATTGCGTTGGCCTAATGCGCTGCAGCTTTTATATAATTGTATATGATCTGAAATATATATTATAATCGGCAGTATCCAAGTTCACAAGACAGTCTGCAGTATAAAAACAGCGAGAATATAAAATACATGTATGTAAATACATAACAGGGTGAGGCGGGTGGGAACGTTGTTGCTCTTAAAAGACAGGAAATAAAAAGGAACCGGAAGTCGATATGTTCTATTCAATTCAATTCCTTATTAACTGCCAATACAGGTGCACCAAGGATTAGAACACAAAGACTGCAAAAATAAATGGTGATTATTTACTATTGCAATAATCACAATTATTTTATGACAATCCAGTAACACGATATGGTATCAATAAATAAATTGACCACTCGGTTGAACAATTTGTACTATTTATTAACATTTCCTCAATGTTAAGCAACAAATGTAAATTTTTGGCAAAATATGGCCGCAACTTGAAGATCCAACGTGGTTAGGACCAGCGTTAGGATCTAGGAAACCCTGCAACTGGTGATCTTGATGCCATGTGCATTTGCTATACTGCTTTCCCAAATTCGTCCTATTTACTTGCCTCGTGTGGTTATGACCAGCACTCCAGACGTACTTTATTAAGTACACTTCTAAAAGTAGCACTGTGACAAGCACTACATATTATACACATATTCCCAGTACTGTGACAAGTACTTAGAAACCAGTCACTGTGACAAGCGACTTACATCTTACACATATTAAAGCGCTGTGACAAGCACTTATGTTATATATAACGAGGTACTGTGACAAGTACCTTACATCTATTTACACACAACTTGAACGTGCTGTGACAAGCACTTCATTAATTTACACAAGAATAAAGCACTGTGACAAGCGCTTTAATAAACACATTATTAGAAACACTACTGAACTGCCACAACTATCGGGGATTATAAGGCAATGCACACTTTCAGTAACGGACAAAACCTTCCCCAGTGGCAAACACAATGAAGGGAGCTAACCCCTATATAAAAGAATTATGATGGCTCCAGATTTATTCCCCTTGCATTGAAATACTTAACCCGTTCGGTTAAACCGTAATCAGGCTTGTATTTCTTCAAATGCACATGACATCCGATCCCCAGTTGCAATAGAATTTCCGCCACAGCAAATTTCTAGAAATTTGTCCCCCAAATTCTATTTTATTGTAAATTTTGGCATAAATTGGCCGCAACATTAAGATCCAACGCGGTTCAGGCCATCGTAAGGATCTAGGAAACCCTACAACTGGGTTACGGTACATTTGTTATCCTGCTTACATTCATTAATTCATTAAATTCATCTCATTTATTTTTACCCACGAATTATGACAAGCACTACATACATAGTTTGCTCTGCTAAGGCGAAGAAGGCCAAAAAAAAGGCCAAAAAAAATAGTGTTTCCTATTGCATGCTCTAAAAAATGGGGTAGGTCGGTAGGCATTTATTTATTTGTTTGGAGCAAGATATTGAGATTTTACATGTAATTATCTCATAAAATCCATACAAGTTGATGATACAACTGAAAGTTTCTCTGTGACGTCAGTTTAGCTCGATATATTGTGATAAATCACTGTTCGGAACAAGTTAAATAAAAAAAACTTCATAAAATGTTTTAGGGTTGGCCCCTTCAAAATAGGGTCTGTCGGGCCACCGGAAAAAGGTATATTTTTTTCCCCCCCAAGTATACAGTACTTACAAATGTATCACGGACAAGCACTACAAATTTTACACAGCTTCCAAGTACTATGACAAGCGACTTGCAGTTCTTGCACCAATTCAAGGTACTGTGACAAGTACCTTACAGCTATTTACACAACAATAAAGCACTGTGACGAGCACTTTAATAAACACATTATGAGGAGCAATAAAGAACTGCCACAACAATCGGGGATTATAAGGCAATGCACACTTTCAGTTATGGACAAAACCTTTCCCAGTGGCAAACATAATGAGGGGAACTAACCCAATATACAATCCTTATGACATAGTTGGAGACTTATTCCCCTTGTATTTAAAATACTTAACCAGCTCGGTTAAACCATAATCAGGCTTGTATTTCTTCAAATGTCAAATGTACATAACATCTGATCCCCAGTTGAATAGAATTTCTGGCACAGCAAATATCCTGAAATTTGTCCCCCAAATTGTATAACAACCTTGGTTGCAACAATCACATACTTATTTACTCCTAGAAAAACAGCCTACTCTTTCTTCCCCTCTTTGGCTGAGAAAAAAATGCCCCCTAGGAGAGGCCTTTGCTTCTTTTCTTTGAAAAGGGCTGTTCAGAAAAAAATGCTGGGTGTGTGGGATGTTGAAGGCACTTTGAAATAATCTACCCCCTATAATGTCCCTTTGGTCGGGTATAATTTTCGAACCTCGTCTCTTTTTTTCATTTTCGCGAATTTTCGGGTCGGCGGAGTCAGTAAAATGAAAAAATAAAAAACACTCCCTGTAATCAAATAAAAGGACCCTAGATTTTTGGGCTGTTCTGATTTTTTCCGGCGAAAGTACGAAAGTACAGAAAGGGAGGCAACTCATGTAAAAGATAATTTCGTTTTGGAGATGCTTTTGGCTGTTTCTGGTTTTCAAAAATGTATTTATTAAATAATATTCCGAAATCAAATGAGCTTTTGCGTTTTTACCTCTACTGATCAGAGATCAGCAGAGCTTATGCCGTTGTGCGGCGTCCGTCATCCGTCTGTCCGTCCGTCTGTCCGTAAACTTTTTTTTGTAGCGACCACTCCTCTGAAACTACTGAATGGATTTTCATGAAACTTTACAGATATGTTGCCCATGAAGTCTAGTAGATCCTAGCAAAAAATTCATGTTGATGTGAAATCCAAGATGGCAGCCAAATCTAAAAATAGGTTTTTAAAAAACAGGATTGTAGCGACTACTTCTTGAAAACTATAAGTGATATTGATATGGGACTTTTTCTAAAATGATCAGCATGACAGTCATGATGTTGGTCCTTGTCGAAAATCGTTAAACATGGCTGCCAGCGACCATCTTTGTTTACATAGAGTTATATAATGAAAACTTGTATCGACTACTCCTCTGAAAATACTTGACGGATTTTCATGAAACTTCACTGGAATGTTGCTCTTGATGTCTAATTGATCCTAGCAAAATTTCAGGTCGGCCGGAAATTCAAGATGGCCGCCATGGCTAAAAATAAATTTTCAAAATACAAGTTTGTAGCGACTACTTCTTGAAAACTAAAAGTGATATTGATATGGGACTTTTTCTAAAATGATCAGCATGACATGATGTTGGTCCTTGTCAAAAATCGTTTTGATTCTACGTTAAACATGGCTGCCAACGGCCATCTTTGTTTACATAGAGTTATATATTAAAAACTTGTAGCGACTACTCCTCTGAAACTACTTGGCAGATCTTCATGAAACTTTACAGGAATGTTGCTCTTAATGTCTTATTGATCCTAGCAAAATTTCCGATTGGCCAGAAATTCAAGATGGCCGCCACAGCTAAAAATAGATTTTTGAAAAATAAGTTTGTAGCGGCTACTTCTTGAAAACTATAAGTGATATTGATATGGGACTTTTTCTAAAATGATCAGCATGACATGATGGTTATCAGAGTCGAACATTATTTTGATTCGACGTAACACATGACTGCCAGTGGCCATCTTTGTTTACATAGAGTTATATAATGAAAACTTGTAGCGACTACTCCTCCGAAACTACTTGACGGATTTTCATGAAACTTTACAGGAATGTTGCTCTTGATGTCTTATTGATCCTAGCAAAATTTCAGGTCGGCCGGAAATTCAAGATGGCCACCATGGTTAAAAATAGATTTTCAAAATACAAGTTTGTAGCGACTACTTCTTGAAAACTATAAGTGATATTGATATGGGACTTTTTCTAAAATGATCAGCATGACATGATGTTGGTCCTTGTCAAAAATTGTTTTGACTTGATGTTAAACATGGCTGTCAGCGGCCATCTTTGTTTACATAGAGTTATATAATGAAAACTTGTAGCGACTACTCCTCTGAAACTACTTGACAGATTTTCATGAAACTTCACAGGAATGTTGCTCTTGATGTCTAATTGATCCTAGCAAAATTTCAGGTCAGCCGGAATTTCAAGATGGCCGCGGCTAAAAATAATTTTCCAAAAAACAAGTTTGTAGCGACTACTTCCTGAAATCAAAATCAATCAGTAGAGCTACAAGGTCATTGACCTCTTGTATTGCATTTTTAGCTCTACTGATCAGAGATCAGCAGAGCTTATGCTGTGGTGCGGCGTCCGTCGTCCGTCCGTCCGTCCGTCTGTCCGTCTGTCCGTAAACTTTTATTTGTAGCGACTTCACAGCTGAAACTACTGGATGGATATTCATGAAACTTTACAGAAATGTTGCCCATAAAGTCTAGTTGATCCTAGCAAAAATTCATGTTGATGTGAAATCCAAGATGGCCGCCAAAGCTAAAAATAGAGTTTTAAAATACAAGTTTGTAGCGACTTCTTCTTGAAAACTATAAGTGATATTGATATGGGACTTTTTCTAAAATGATCAGCATGACATGATGTTGATCCTAGTCAAAAATCGTTTTGATTCAACGTTAAACATGGCTGCCAGCGGCCATCTTTGTTTACATAGAGTTATATAGTAAAAACTTGTAGCGACTTCTTCTCTGAAACTACTTGGCGGATTGTCATGAAACTTTACAGGAATGTTGCTCTTGATGTCTTATTGATCCTAGAAAAATTTCAGGTCGGCCGGAAATTCAAGATGGCCGTCACAGCTAAAAATAGATTTTTAAAAAATAAGTTTGTAGCGACTACTTCTTGAAAACTATAAGTGATATTGATATGGGACTTTTTCTAAAATGATCAGCATTACATGATGTTGATCCTAGTCAAAAATCGTTTTGATTCAACGTTAAACATGGCTGCCAGCGGCCATCTTTGTTTACATAGAGTTATATAGTAAAAACTTGTAGTGACTACTACTCTGAAACTACTTGGCGGATTGTCATGAAACTTTACAGGAATGTTGCTCTTGATGTCTTATTGATCCTATCAAAATTTCAGGTCGGCCCGAAATTCAAGATGGCCGTCACAGCTAAAAATAGATTTTTAAAAAATAAGTTTGTAGCGACTACTTCTTGAAAACTATAAGTGATATTGATATGGGACTTTTTCTAAAATGATCAGCATGACATGGTGTAGATCCTTGTGGAAAATTATTTTGATTCGACGTTAAACATGGCTGCCAGTGGCCATCTTTGGTTACATAGAGTTATATAGTAAAAACTTGTAGCGACTACTCCTCTGAAACTACTTGACGGATGTTCATGAAACTTCACAGGAATGTTGCTCTTGATGTCTAGTTGATCCTAGAAAAATTTCAGGTCGGCCGGAAATTCAAGATGGCCGCCAAGGCTAAAAATAGATTTAAAATAAATAAGTTTGTAGCGACTACTTCTTCAAAACAATAAGAGATATTGATATGGGACTTTTTCTAAAATTATCAGTATGACATGATGTTGGTCCTTGTCGAAAATCGTTTTGATTTGACCTTAAACATGGCTGCTTTGTTTACATAGAGTTATATAATGAAAACTTGTAGCGACTACTTCTTTGAAACTACCCGACGGATTTTCATGAAACTTCAGAGGAATGTTGCTCTTAATGTCTTATTGATCTTAGCAAAATTTCAGGTCGGCCGGAAATTCAAGATGGCCGCCACGGTTAAAAATAGATTTTCAAAAAACAAGTCTGTAGCGACTACTTCCTGAAATCAAAATCAATCAGTAGAGCTTCAAGGTCATTGACCTCTTGTTAGATCTACCAGGCATGCTTACTTGTATGTGATCCATTTTCCGTTGTTTTCCATCTGTTGACTATAAAAACCTTTGGGTGATCCCAGATATCTTTTTTTATTCTAACTCTTTTAAAAAAAAAGGCTCTTAATTGGCTGTTAATTAGCAGTTAAACTGTTCTGTTTGTATTTTACAGGGATTTAAACCCAATGTTTGAAGGTAATCTGCAGCACGATGCTCAAGAGTTCCTGCGATGTTTGCTCTGTTACCTTCAGGATGCCGAGAAGGATGTTCAGAAATTCTACACTCACATTCCTCAGAAGTTCTCACCAAAGGCCATGCTCAACCCCATTATGCAGAAATTTTTGCAAACTGCAAAGATTAAAAACGAACAAAAAAAGGCTAGTGCAGGTGCTCTTCAAATCGGTATAAAGCAAGAGGGACAGATTAAGGAGCTCAAAGAGATGGAGGCAGCTGATTGTGAGAAAGTTAAAGTGAACCTTTTCACGAAGGCTGAAATTAAAACGGAGGCAGTGAAGTCGCCTACAGACGGTGTCGTTGTTCCAAAGGTAGGGGATACAGCTGGTGCAATAGATGGGATAGCTGACAGTACTCCACCATCTGGTGCCAAGATTGAGCCAGACATTGTTCTCAGTACGGATCTCACTAAGGAGTTTACATTTCCTTTAGAGGAGGATGTTTTGAGTGGCAACTCTGCATTGATTTTAAAGACTCCATTAGTGGCTAAGGCAAAAGCTAGAAGAGGTAGAAAATTTAATCCTTACAACTCTGGACTGTCTAGAAATTCTGAAACGACTTCGGACAAAAGCGAATCCCTGCAAGAGAAAGGTAAAGGTTCAAAACGAGGAAGAAAGAAGAAACATGTTTCTGAAATTCCTGCTGACATCCGTCAGCCATCTGTCAGTGAAATGTTTGGAAAGACATATTCAAACAAAAAGAGATTGGGCATGCGAGGTGCTGTTTTGAAAAAATCTGCTGAAGATTTGTTTGATGAGATGAAAGAGATGAATAAAGAAGTGTCTCAAAGTTCTGAAACAAAAACTGTCACAGACGATACAACTAAATTAGAGAGTGCAATTATAAAAAATGAGACTCCATTCAGCAAAAGAAATGATAAAAGTGCAACTGATATAGCAGATTCTGTGTGTGCTAAAACAAAAGGATCAGGCTCAAACGATAACATTAATACTGTATGTGGTAAAACAATAGAGAAAGTTAAAAGTGTCTCAGATAATAAAATGGATCAAGTTATCTCTGAAAGAATGGATACTGATACAAATGAGCTAGAATGTGATGACAATTCAAAGAAACTCGATTCGCAGATTGAATTCATAAAGGGATCGTCACTTTGTATAAATAAATCTAAATCTGAATCGGACATTTGCCCTAAAGCGGAGAGAAGTTTGAACAGTCAGTCATTTCAGGACATGTTCTCTATGTTTCTCTCAAGAGTATCAACAGAAGATGATTCAGACTCCATCGAAATGTTATCAGATTCCGATAGCGAAGATATAGTACTCCAGAAGAAAATTGCAAAGAAACTCCATGAATCGCCTCGTAAGTCGCCTAGAAAAGTGGCTTCGGATATAATCCGAGGATCGCCAAGAAGAATAGAGAAGTCAAAACTATGCTTAAGTTCAAAATCTGCTTCAGGTGTTGAAACTGTAAAGTCAAACTTGAATTTTTCAAACGCTCAATCGGTGGCCAAATCTAGTTCTTCTAAAACTGTGGATGTCAGCGTAAATGCTAGTCCCAACGCTACACCAGTGGCTTCCTTATCGAAGTCCAGTGATATCTCGCCAGTAGTTAGCTCAAGCTTATCCACACAAAAATGTTCAAAGGGTGCAAGTGTAACTATTGAAAACTCGCCATCCGCAAATTCCCTGAAATGCGAGACAGATTCTGACTTTTGTACTATAAAAACTGAAATTTTGCCGAGAACACCCGTAGCAATGGACCCGGTGGTAAAGCTGGAAAACTGTGACCACGTATTTGGGGAAAATGGAACCTCAGTTAGTGCATCCTACGCAGCGAGCTGCCTCACGCCCATAAAGAGAAGTCCTAGAAAGAACTCGAGCAATTACCTCAAACAGAGAAGCTTTCTGGAGACGATGGACATCAAGAATGAAGAGGATCTTCAGCACGCAATCTCGGAGATGTTCAACTCTCCAGTTAAGAGCAGATCCAAGTATGATCTCACTGAGAGGCTGTTCCAGGTATGTAAAATATATGTGAACAAAGGAAGAAACTGTAAAAATAAGCAAATTTAAAATCAAATTTATCTTCAAAACTCTGACACAAATCTACATTTTTCGATCAACCAAGTCAGTGTGCATTGTTTGTTCTCATATTTGAACATGTTTCATTAATTGTTTATTGAGTAGGTAAGTTTAATAGAACAAAACTGTACAGGGTTCTCAACAGACTTGTACCCTCTGATCATGATGCATGGAAATTCAAATGACCAAAAATTCTCGCGCAGTGAATTTATGAAGCATCAATCTTAATCAGTCAGAGCTCTAACCTTAAACAGTTACAAGTTTTATAACTGCTGGAAGTTATTAAAATGCCAAATTATTATCTTCCTTTGGTTTAGAGTAGCAGATACTTCTCCCTAATAACCATTTGTAACCTAAATCAGTTACCAAGATCATTTGCTAATAAATCGAAATAGTTGCCAAAGGTGGTGTTTATTTATGTCTGAATACTTATTAATAAGGATAAATACATCTTCATCAAGATCCAATTAGCAGTTGTTCACTAATTATCATGTTGGAGCCTACAAAATGATTTTTAATGAATTTTGTTGCATAACAGTAGGTAACTTGAGAGGCCTTGCGCATTGGATTTTCATCCATGCTCATAGAAAATTCCTGTACAGAAGATAGAATGCATCTCAACTTGAATGATTTTGTGGTAGTAACTGATTCTGGTTACTATCGCAATTTTAGTTCTTCGACCAGTAGAGCTTATGGTATGACGAGTTGTCTCATTAAGACGATAGGGCCTTCAATTTTTATCCACTCTTTACTAAACTTTAACCGGTTATTAATATTAATGAAAGCTCGGACGAGTTTGAAAACCAGCCAAATCGGACCAGTATCGGCAGAGTTATGGCCCTAGATTTAGTTAAAATTGCTAAATTTTACCTCGTTAAGACGCTAGGGCCTTCATCTTTTACCCGATCTTTACCAAGCTTTACCACATTGTTACCATCAATGAAAGCTTGGACAGATTCGAAAACCAGCTAGATCGGACCAGTATCGGCGGAGTTATGGCCCTTGATTGAGTTAAAAATGCTTTATTTTGCCTCGTTAAGACGATGGGACCTTTATCTTTCACCTCGTCTTTACCAAACTTTACCAGATTGTTACTTTCAATAAAAGCTTGGACAAGTTCGAAAACCAGCCAATTCGGACCAGATCAAACGGAGTTATGGCCCTTGATTTACAAATGATTTATGTAGTTAAAAATGCTAAATTTTGCCTCGTTATGATGATAGGGCCTTCATCTTTCACCCGATCTTTACCAAACTTTACCAGATTGTTACTATCAATGAAGCTTGGTCAAGTTCGAAAACCAGCAAGATCGGACCAGTAACAGCAGAGTTATGGCCCTTGATTTAGTTAAAAATGCTATATTTTGCCTTGTTAAGACGATGGGGCCTTTTTTTTCATTCAAACTTACCCAAATTTTACTATATTATTAATATCAATGAAACCTCGGACAAGTTCGAAAACTAGTCAGATTCGATCAGATTCGGCAGAGTTAAGGCCCTTCAGGCCTTTTTCTACTATTCTCACGGGTCCGACTATCGGACCCGTTCCCAATGCCAAATATAGTTGTTTTTTCCCAATTCTGAAATAAAATTCCCCTTCCTAGTCCACAGGACGAGGACGAATTTAAGAAAGAATTAAACATTACAAAATCAAATTTACAGTACGTGCGTGAAACCTTAGAAAAACAGCTGAAATATTACCAGGACGCTGTCAAATTGAAACCGGAAATAATAAATATCAACAGTCATGACGTCACGCGGTTTAGTCTAATATATTTCCCAATCACGGAACGCGTTCGTTTTGGGGTTGTTTATAATAACGGGACGTGGAACTACAACGTTTTGTGAATAATTGCAAGCTAATCGGGAATGATGTTTATTTAACGTTGATGATTAACAGTGAACACTGTTATAGTTTTTGGATTAATTTTGAGGAATTTCGTATTTTTTCATCTATCATTATATTTAGATATTTTCATTTCTGCATAAAATTTACAGTTTCAGTAAGTAGTAAGTTGTAGTTGAATGTTTATGTGTTATATAGAAATAAAGAACACGGTTGTAGTTTCAATTGCAAAATATTTACAAAGTCAGGTCAAATATACAAAATGTTTACAAGGAAATACTATAAAAATAACAATATTTAAATCATGTATCATGTATTGAAAACCAGGCAATTAAAACAACCTGATATTTATGTACAACTAACTTATGAAAATTCCCAATTTGGGGCGTAAAGCGATTAAATTTTTTTCCCAATTGGGCAAAATTTGCGGCGTAAAATTTTTCCCAATTTGTCCAGGGTCTTTTTCCCAAAATGGGCAGAAAAAAGGCCTGCCCTTGATTTATTTAAAAATGCTATAATTTGCTTCGTTAAAACAATAGGGCCTTCATTTTTTCATCCAAAACTTTACCAAACTTTACCAGGTTGTTAATGTCAATGAAAGCTTGAACAAGTTAAAAAACCTGCCAGGTCGGACCAGTAACGACAGAGTAAGGGCCCTTTATTTAGTTAAAAAAACTTTATTTTGCCTCGTTAAGACGACAAGGCTTTCGTTTTTGTCTCGCCTTTTGAAAAAATGTTCAAAATGCGAGACTTAGGTGCCGCTAATGTTGGCGGGCTCGACGGCGACAACATATTGTATTATAACTTTTTTGTCCTTGAGAGTAGAATGTTCAAATTTCAAATATAACCTCCTGGTAATTGCACGTTTTAATGCCAATAACTTCCAGCCCTGCAACTGACCGTGGGTTCGAGTCAAGGTCACTTAAATACATGTACCGTAAGAAAATTTTAACACAAATATTGACGGTACATGTATTTTAGTGACCTTGACTCCGACCCAAGGTCAGTTGGAGGGCTGGAAGTTATTGACATTAAAACGGACAATGACCAGGAGGTTATATATGAAATTTGAACATTCTACTCCCAAGGACAAGAAAGTTATAATACAATATGTCGGTGTGAAAGTTTTGGTTAACATTTTGGTTAACATTTGGGTTAAAATTTGTTCTTATAACTTTGTTGTCCTTTGGAGTAGAGTGTTCAGATTTCATATATAACTTCACTGGTTATTGTTCTTCTTATACCAGTAACTTTCAGTCCCCAACTGACCCTGTGTCAAGGTCAGTTTCCTCTTAAATGCATCTACCGTCTCCAAATATTTTTTGTTAAAGTGCGTTAAATTATTATAACTTTGTTGTTCTTTGGAGTAGAGTGTTCAAATTTCATATATAACCTCACTGGTCATTGCATATAACCTCACTAGTCATTGTTCTATTTATTTCAGCGACTTCCAGCCCTGAAATTCAAATTTTCAAATTTTAACACAAATATTGACGATACATGTATTTTAGTGACCTTGACTCCGACCCAGGGTCAGTTGGAGGGATGGAAGTTATTGGCATTAAGAGGGACAATGACCAGGAGGTTATATATGAAATTTAAACATTCTACTCCCAAGGACAAAAAAGTTATAATACAATATGTCAGCGTGAAAGTTTTGGTTACAATTTTGGTTAAAATTTTGGTTAAAGTTCTTATGACTTTGTTGTCCTTTGGAGTAGAGTGTTCAAATTTCATATATAACTTCACTGGTTATTGTTCTTCTTATTCCAGTAACTATCAGTCTCCAACTGACCCTGTGTCAAGGTCAGTTTCCTCTTAAATGCATCTACCGTCTCCAAAAAAAATGTGTTAAAGTGCGTTAAATTATTATAACTTTGTTGTTCTTTGGAGTAGAGTGTTCAAATTTCATATATAACCTCACTGGTCATTGTTCTTCTTATTTCAGCGACTTCCAGTCCTCCAACTGACCCTTGGTCAAGGTCAGGGTCACTTTAATAAATGTATATTCTCCAAATTTCACATTGTTTTCGCAGCACTGCAGCAATGTACAGTGTTCAAAATCTCATATATAAACTCTCTGGACATTGTTCTTGTCCAGCCATAAACTCATTGTTCTTGTCCAGCCATAATCTGTATAGCTTTCTTCTATTTTAAATGCATACACATTCCAATTTTCATGTGAGTTGTATAAGGTTTGACAGGAACTTAATTGCATTTTTTATTTATGTAGCTACTGCAACAAGCTGGGTAATTTGATACTCCAGCAAAAGTTTAGCTTTGGAAGGTTAACTTTTTACTTTAATACCAATCAGTGTAACATAATGAGGTTGTAAATATTCTGGATAAAAATATGTTTAAACAAATAACAAATCTTTCTCTTATTGACTCATTTATTAAATTCAAAAAATATATAATTACAAATTCCCTTAAATACTGTCTTGATAGCATTTGCCATGGTGATTAGACAGTCAAATATAATTACCATTCTAACAGACTGCCAGATAATGAACTTCGATAAAAGTAACAGTTATTATTACTATTTATGGAAGTTTAAGAATTAATAACAATTGAGTAAAATGCGTCTTTCATAGCAGTATAGAACACTATTACATTAATTATATATATTGTCATTTTCCCTGATAAGTGATAATTGAAGCAATTACAGTATACAGCCACCACGTCACTGCAGCTTAATTTATTGTCTGCAGCTGGATAATTTGATACTCCAGTAAAAGTTTATATGTATTATAAATTCTCTTAAAGGTACACATGACAATCTGAACGTTTTAAAATCACAACGTCACACTAGTTTTTCTGCATAACTTGTATTTGCTCAATCATTAATATTAATTAGACTAAAATAAATATGAAGTAAATTTAATTTACATATAATTAACTGTTGATAATAATTCACCAATAATATATGTTCAACTTATGGTAAAATCAGTGGGAAACATTGAAAACTTAATTTATTTATATGCAAGTAACTAGGTTTAAGAATATGATACTGGATATATAAATCGAAACAATAATTGCAATGCTTCATAAACACTTCAAGATTGCCATATGTCCCTTTAAGATAATGAAATGAATGAATGTATACAATTTGCCATTACCATTGTAACATACTGCCATGTTCTAAAACCAGCAACAGAATTACATTAATTTTAATATGAGTTGACATTTCTTGATAAAACATGAAACATGCAGATTAATTAACATGTCCAGTTCCTGAAACAATACAAGTTGGCAAATTACTGCAATTTTACATCAAGTCCAATGTGTAGTTTCTGCAGATAGCTATCAGGTATTAAAGGGAACTCGAGTACATCAGGCTTTGGGGCCTAATTTAAAACATAATAAAGTATAAAATTATCAATTTAAGGGTGAAGTAGTTCATAAATATAGATGGAACATTAACAGTTTCCTATAATACACGGTAAACAAAAATTATAATTTAAAAACAATCTTTAAGTCCATAGAGTACCGGCATGCACTTTGGCATAATGTTCATTAAGACTTTGACTAATCAATTTACCGTAATGATATTGTCACATTCAGTTTTAAATGTTTGACTCCTGATAATAATGCAGGACCTTTATAAATGATGAACCTTTGTGTTTTTTCTGCTTTTGCGAATGCTACCGTACGATATACTGACAGTCTTGCTTGACTATAAACCCTCGATTTTTGTCAAGATGAAGGTCGCTTGAAATATGTATGATGGACATGTTTCTTTAGGCGAGACATCATGTTGCGCGCAACTCTTGTTCATCCAATCTTTACCAAACTTTATCAGGTTGTTAATATCAATGAAAACCTTCGACAAGTTCGAAAAACCAGCCAGATTGGACCAGTAAAAAGTGGAGTTGTGGCGTTGATTTAGTTGAAAAATGCTATATTTTGCCTTATTAAGTTGATAGGGCCTTCATTTTTCTTCCGATCTTTATGAAATTTTTACCAGATTGTTAATGTCAATAAAAGCTCGGACAAGTTTCGAAAACCGGCGAAATCGGAGCAGTAACAGCAGAGTTTATGGCCCTTGATTTCGTTAAAATATGCTATATTTTGCCTTGTTAAGGCGATAGGGCCTTCATGTTTCATCTGATCTTTACCAAACTTTACCAGATTTTTTAAAAAAAATAATTCTTTTTTTTTCTTTTTATATTTCTTTATTTATTTTTAGCTCTACTGATCAGAGATCAGCAGAGCTTATGCCGTGGTGCGTCGTCCGTCTGTCCGTCCGTCTGTCTGTCCCGTCTGTCTGTTAACTTTTTTTTTGTAGCGACTTCTCCTCTGAAAACTGCTGAATGGATTTTCATGAAAACTTTACAGAAAAGTTGCCCATGAAGTCTAGTTGATCCTAGCAAAAAATTCATGTTGATGTGAAATCCAAGATGGCCGCCAGATCTAAAAATAGGTTTTTAAAAAAACAAGTTTGTAGCGACTTCTTCATGAAAAACTATAAGTGATATTGATATGGGACTTTTTCTAAAATGATCAGCATGACATGATGTTGGTCCTTGTCGAAAAATCGTTTTGATTCGACGTTAAAAAATGGCTGCCAGCGGCCATCTTTGTTTACATAGAGTTATATAATGAAAAACTTGTAGCGACTACTCCTCTGAAAACTACTTGACAGATTTTCATGAAACTTCACAGGAATGTTGCTCTTGATGTCTAAATTGATCCTAGCAAAATTTCAGGTCGGCCGTAGCAAAATTTCAGGTCGGCCGGAAATTCAAGATGGCCGCCATGGCTAAAAATAGATTTTCAAAATACAAGTTTGTAGCGACTACTTCTTGAAAACTATAAGTGATATTGATATGGGACTTTTTCTAAAATGATCAGCATGACATGATGTTGGTCCTAGTCAAAAATCTTTTTGATTCAACGTTAAACATGGCTGCCAGCTAGAGGCCATCTTTGTTTACATACAGGTATATAGTAAAAACTTGTAGCGACTACTCCTTTGAAACTATTCGACAGATTTTCATGAAACTTTACAGGAATATTGCTCTTAATGTCTAATTGATCCTAGCAAAATTTCAGATCGGCCAGAAATTCAAGATGGCCACCACAGCTAAAAATAGATTTTTAAAAAAGAAGTTTGTAGCGACTACGTCTTGAAAACTATAAGTGATATTGATATGGGACTTTTTGTAAAATGATCAGCATGACATGATGGTTATAAGAGTCAAACATTATTTTGATTCGACGTTAAACATGGCTGCCAGTGGCCATCTTTGTTTACATAGAGTTATATGATGAAAACTTGTAGCGACTACTCCTCTGAAACTACTTGACGGATTTTCATGAAACTTCACAGGAATGTTGCTCTTGATGTTTAATTGATCCTAGCAAAATTTCAGGTCGCCCGGAAATTCAAGATGGCTGCCATGGCTAAAAATAGATTTTCAAAATACAAGTTTGTAGCGACTACTACTTGAAAACTATAAGTGATATTGATATTGGACTTTTTGTAAAATGATCAGCATGACATGATGTTGGTCCTTGTCAAAAATCGTTTTGATTCAACGTTAAACATGGCTGCCAGCAGCCATCTTTGTTTACATAGAGTTATATAGTAAAAACTTGTAGCGACTAATCCTTTGAAACTACTTGGCAGATTTTCATGAAACTTTACAGGAATGTTGCTCAGAAATTCAAGATTGCCACCACAGCTAAAAATTGATTTTTAAAAAAGAAGTTTGTAGCGACTACGTCTTGAAAACTATAAGTGATATTGATATGGGACTTTTTGTAAAATGATCAGCATGACATGATGGTTATCAGAGTCAAACATTATTTTGATTCGACGTTAAACATGGCTGTCAGCGGCCATCTTTGTTTACATAGAGTTATATAATGAAAACTAGTAGCGACTATTCCTGTGAAACTACTTGACGGATTTTCATGAAACTTCACAGGAATGTTGCTCTTGATGTCTAATTGATCCTAGCAAAATTTCAGGTCAGCCGGAGATTCAAGATGGCCGCCACGGCTAAAAATAATTTTTCAAAAAACAAGTCTGTAGCGACTACTTCCTGAAATCAAAATCAATCAGTAGAGCTTCAAGGTCATTGACCTCTTGTTTTAAATATTTTTGTTATTTTTTTTTTTTTTTTTTTTTTTTTTTTTTTTATCTCTACTGGCCAAGTTCGAAAACCAGCCAGATCGGACCTGTAATGGTGGAGTTATGGCTCTTGATTTTGTTAAAAATGCTATATTTTGCCTCTTTCAGACGATAGTCACTCGCTTCATTGATGTTATAAGAGCCATATTAGCCAGTAGAGCGTCCACAGGCCCTCTTGGTCCTCTTGTTTTTAAATAACGGTCACAAGTTGAAAACTCATTTTTTATTTTTATTTATTTTTTTACATGTCGTTTTTAGCTCTGCTGGCCAAGGGCCAGCAGAGCTTATGGGATGGTGTGTTGTCCGTCTTCCGTCTTCCCTCGTCCGTCGTCCGTCCGTCGTTCGTCCGTTAACTTTTCTTCCAACGACTTCTCCTCAGAAACCGCTTGGCTAATTTTGACCAAACTTCACATGGATGATCCTTAGATGAATGCTTTTTAGATTTGTTAAAATTAGGTCAGCGCTACATCCAAGATGGCTGCCATTACCATATATGGTCGAAACCTTAAAAAATCTTCTCCAGAACCGCTGGACAGATTACAACAGTTTTTCTTTTAAAATGATCGTCAACGCCTAGGCTATCAAGTTTGTTCAAATAAAGTCCCCGGGGTCAAAAATGGCCGTGCCCCGGGGGTCCAAAGTTTGTATATTGATGTTTTGCATGTTTTTCATATAGACATAAGAAAAAACTTTAAAAAATCTTCTTCTCTGAAACCACAATTCACAGAGCTCTCATGTATTACATATAGCATCAGCTTATGGTCCTCTACTAAGTTTGTTCAAATGGTGACCCTGGGGTCAAATTTGTCCCCGCCCCGGGGGTCACAGTTTTACATAGGCTTGCGGAACGTCGGTGGTTCTACCCAGGTGCCCGCCCGTGCACGAAAATTGCCCGGAGGGGCACCTTGGGTCTTCCTCCACCAATGGAAGCTGAAAAGTCGCCATATGACTTTAGCTGTTGGTGCGACTATAAAATCCAATTCAATTCAATTTACATAGACTTATATAGGATTTTATTTTTTTAAAAATCTTCTTCTCGGAAACTACAACAGCCAGAGGTTTGATATTTTGCATTTACTATAAGCTTATGGTCCTTTACCAATTTTGTTCAAATGGTGACCCTCGGGTCTTATTTGGCCCCGCCCCAAGGGTCACATGTTTAACATAGACATGTATAGGGAAAAACTTAAAAAATCTTCTTCTCTGAAACTGCAAGAGCCAGAGGTTTAATATTTTGCATTTGCTATAAGCTTGTGGTCCTCTTCCAAGTTTGTTCAAATGGTGACCCAGGGGTCACATTTGGCCGCAACCCGGGGGTCACAGTTTTACATAGGCTTGTATAAGGAAAAACTGAAAAAAAATCTTCTTCTCTGGAACCACATGGCACAGAGCTCTCATGTATTACATGTAGCATCAGCTTATTGTCCTCTACTAAGTTTGTTCAAATGGTGACCCTGGGGTCAAATTTGTCTCCGCCCCGAGGGTCACAGTTTTACATAGACTTATATAGGATTTTTTTTTTAAATCTTCTTCTCGAAAACTACAAGAGCCAGAGGTTTGATATGTTACATTTATTATAAGCTTATGGTCCTTTACCAAGTTTGTTCAAATGGTGACCCTGGGATCACATTTGGCCCCGCCCCAAGGGTCACATGTTTTACATAGACATGTATAGGGAAAAACTTAAAAAATCTTCTTCTCTGAAACTGCAAGAGCCAGAGGTTTAATATCTTGCTGTTGCTATAAGCTTATGGTCCTTTATCAATTTTGTTCAAATGGTGACCCATTGGTCACATCTTGCCCCGCCCCGGGGGTCGCAGTTTTACATAAATGCTTGTATAGGGAAAAACTGAAAAAAATCATCTTCTCTGAAACTGCAAGAGCCAGAGGTTTAATATTTTGCATTTGCTATAAGCTTATGGTCTTCTACCAAGTTTGTTCAAATGGTGACCCATTGGTCACATTTGGCCCCACCCTGGGGGTCACTGTTTTACTTAGGCTTGTATAGGTAAAAACTGAAAAAAATCTTCTTCTCTGGAACCACATGGCACAGAGCTCTCATGTATTACATGTAGCCTCAGCTTATGGTCCTCTACCAAGTTTGTTCAAATGTTGACCCTGGTGTCAAATTTGGATGCGCCCCGGGAATAACAGTTTTTAATTTTTTTTTTTTTTTTAAATATTTTTCAATTTCAATTTTTTTTATTTAATTTTTTTAATTTTTTTTTCCAATTTTTTTTTTGATTGATTTGAATATTTTTTTCAATTTTTTATTATCTTTGTAATTACTTGACACTTACTTTAAAATTTCTTGTCGGCACTACTCATCCTAAATGCCTTCCAGTTCGCTGATTTTTGACGGAGTTATGGCCCTTTGACATTTTTATTTTAAATTTCTTGTCGGCGCTGTTCCACTTAAACGGCTTGTTGGATTTCTTCGAAATTTGGCAGGAAGTCTCAGTATGATGGTAGTTGTGCAAAGCGCGGTATATCAATGAAATCTTGGACAATTTCGAAAACCAGCTAGATCGTGTTAGTAATAACAGAGTTATGGCCCTTGATTTGTTGAAAAATGCTATATTGTATTTTCATTTGTTAAATCTATAGGAGAAGTGAGCTGATATAGCTATGAGCTCACTATCTATCTAAATCTATAAGAGCTGTTTTAGCCAGTAGAGCGTCCACAGGCCCTCTTGGGCCTCTTGTGGTGAATTCTTACATAGCTTCTTACACATATATGTTGCCCTCACCACCCCCACTCCCCACAACACCCACCCCTGCCTCTCCCCCACCACCCTACACCGCCACTCAAAACTCGATTATTTTTTTGTTCATTTTTTTTACATATTTCTGTGTAGTTTTGGTCAATTCTTACACATAGCTATGTTGCACCCCCAACCCACATTGTTTTTGCCTTGTTTTCTGATGGTATATACTAGCTATATAATTTATTATTCTCTGAAAAATTGAATAGTCGACCTGCGCTGTTCTCCGACAGCTCTTGTTTTGTTTGTTGTTTATGTTGATGACAAGGATGATTACCCTTGTTTGATTTTATGTCTATATCTGTACTGTAATGAAGACGGTAATGTCCCATCCATTTTGAGAGAAAAAAACCTAATAATTTCATCTACACTGACTTAGGTCTCACTGACAAGTACTCCCAGCGACACATTCAATTCCACGAAATTCTATTAAAACTTTCCCTGATACTCAAAAACAAAGGAAACGGCAAGAGATTTTTATGTGCTGTTTTCAGGCAGCTATTGCTAGTTGTAATAGTTGTTAAACGTTATTGACAGGGCACGATGATGCTACGTACGAGGTGTTTACAGTGTGAGTCATTGTGTGAACGCCAGGAGGACTTCCATGATGTCAGCGTCCCAGTCAGAATAGAGAAGACCGACAGTGATGACGAGGATGAAGGTACACAATGTTAGACTACCATAAAAATGTGTCTTGTTTGATCTGTATAGAGCCAGTGTTTCAGAATTGGGTTGGTAGATTGTGTTTTTAGGTCGCCTATATAGCATGGCAGACACTTGGGGCTCAATTTGTCTGTCTTTGGTGGCAGCACCTAATAACCTTTGAAGTTTTGCACCCACCTATAAACTTTATAAGTTGATTGTCCATGGTGAGAGGAGACCCCTATTCATTTTTGGGTCGGTACATCAAAGGTCAAGGTCACTGAACTGATAATGATTTTTAGCTCTACTGGCCAAGGGCCAGCAGAGCTTATGGGATGGTGTTTTGTCCGTCTTCCGGCGTCCGGCGTCCGTCCGTCGTCCGTCCGTTCACTTTTCTTCAAACGACTTCTCCTCAGAAACCGCTTGGCTAATTTTGACCAAACTTCACGTGGATGATCCTTAGATGAATGCTTTTTAGATTTGTTAAAATTAGGTCAGCCCTACATCCAAGATGGCTGCCATTACCATATATGGTCGAAACCTTAAAAAATCTTCTTCTCCAGAACCGCTGGACAGATTTCAACAGTTTTTCTTTTAAAATGATCGCCAACGCCTAGACTATCAAGTTTGTTCAAATAAAATCCCCGGGGTCAAAAATGGCCGGGCCCCGGGGGTCCAAAGTTTGTATATTGATGTTTTGCATGTTTTTCGTATAGACATATAGGAAAAAACTTTAAAAAATCTTCTTCTCTGAAACCACAAGGCACAGAGCTCTCATGTATTACATGTAGCATCAGCATATGGTCCTCTACTAAGTTTGTTCAAATGGTTACCCTGGGGTCACCATTTGTCCGCGTCCCGGGGGTCACAGTTTTACATAGACTTATATAGGATTTTTTTTTAAAAATCTTCTTCTCGGAAACTACAACAGCCAGAGGTTTGATATTTTGCATTTACTATAAGCTTATGGTCCTTTACCAAGTTTGTTCAAATGGTGACCCTCGGGTCACATTTGGCCCCGCCCCAAGGATCACGTTTTACATAGACATGTATAGGGAAAAACTTCAAAAATCTTCTTCTCTGAAACTGCAAGATTTTAAGGTTTAATATTTTGCATTTGCTATAAGCTTGTGGTCCTCTACCAAGTTTGTTCAAATGGTGACCAGGGGTCACATTTGTCCGCACCCCGAGGGTCACAGTTTTACATAGGCTTGTATAGGGAAAAACTGAAAAAAATCTTCTTCTCTGGAACCACATGGCACAGAGCTCTCATGTATTACATGTAGCATCAGCTTATGGTCCTCTACTAAGTTTGTTCAAATGGTGACCCTGGGGTCAAATTTTTCCCCGCCCCGAGGGTCACAGTTTTACATAGACTTACATGTATATAGGATTTTTTTTTTAAAAAAATCTTCTTCTCGGAAACTACAAGAGCCAGAGGTTTGATATTTTACATATATTATAAGCTTATGGTCCTTTACCAAGTTTGTTCAAATGGTGACCCTGGGGTCACATTTGGCCCCGCCACAAGGATCACATGTTTTACATAGACATGTATAGGGAAAAACTTAAAAAATCTTCTTCTCTGAAACTGCAAGAGCCAGAGGTTTAATATTTTGCTGTTGCTATAAGCTTATAGTCCTTTACCAATTTTGTTCAAATGTCACCCTGGGGTCACATCTGGCCCCGCCCCGCGGGTCACAGTTTTACATAAATGCTTGTATAGGGAAAAACTGCAAAAATCTTCTCTGGAACTGCAAGAGCCAGAGGTTTAATATTTTGCATTTGCTATAAGCTTATAGTCCTTCACCAAGTTTGTTCAATTGGTGACCCTCGGGTCACATTTAATCCCGCCCCAAGGGTCACATGTTTTACATAGACATGTATAGGGAAAAACTTAAAAAAAATTCTTCTCTGAAACTGCAAGAGCCAGAGGTTTAATATTTTGCATTTGCTATAAGCTTATGGTCTTCTACCAAGTTTGTTCAAATGGTGACCCATTGGTCACATTTGGCCCCACCCTGGGGTTCACAGTTTTACTTAGGCTTGTATAGGCAAAAACTGAAAAAAATCTTCTTCTCTGGAAATTCTTTTTTTTTTTTTATCTTTTTTTCAATTTCCATTTTTTTTTTTTTATTTTTTTTTTTTTTGTAATTTTTTTTCAATTTTTTTTTTGATTGATTTGGATTTTTTTTTTCTTCCATTTTTAGCTCTACTGATCAGAGATCAGCAGAGCTTATGCCGTGGTGCGGCGTCCGTCGTCCGTCCGTCCGTCCGTCCGTCTGTCCGTCCGTCCGTTAACTTTTATTTGTAGCGACTACTCCTCTGAAACTACTGGATGGATATTCATAAAACTTTACAAAAATGTTGCCCATGAAGTCTAGTTGATCCTAGCAAAAATTCATGTTGATGTGAAATCCAAGATGGCCGCCAAAGCTAAAAATAGATTTTTTAAATTCAAGTTTGTAGCGACTACTTCTTGAAAACTATAAGTGATATTGATATGGGACTTTTTCTAAAATGATCAGCATGACATGATGTTGGTCCTTGTCGAAAATCATTTTGATTTGACGTTAAACATGGCTGCCAGCGGCCATCTTTGTTTACATAGAGTTATATAATGAAAACTTGTAGCGACTACTCCTCTGAAACTACTTGACGGATTTTCATGAAACTTCACAGGAATGTTGCTCTTGATGTCTAAATGATCCTAGCAAAATTTCAGGTCGGCCGGAAATTCAAGATGGCCGCCACGGCTAAAAATAAATTTTCAACATACAAGTTTGTAGCGACTACTTCTTGAAAACTATAAGTGATATTGATATGGGACTTTTTCTTAAATGAGAAGCATGACATGATGGTTATCCGAGTCGAACATTATTTTGATTCAACATTAAACATGGCTGCCAGTGGCCATCTTTGTTTACATAGAGTTATATAATGAAAACTTGTAGCGACTACTCCTCTGAAACTACTTGACGGATTTTCATGAAACTTCACAGGAATGTTGCTCTTGATGTCTAAATGATCCTAGCAAAATTTCAGGTCGGCCGGAAATTCAAGATGGCCGCCACGGCTAAAAATAAATTTTCAACATACAAGTTTGTAGCGACTACTTCTTGAAAACTATAAGTGATATTGATATGGGACTTTTTCTAAAATGATCAGCATGACATGATGTTGGTCCTTATCAAAAATCGTTTTGATTCGACGTTAAGCGTGGCTGCCAGCGGCCATCTTTGTTTACATAGAGTTATATAGTAAAAACTTGTGGCGACTACTCCTCTGAAACTACTTGGCGGATTTTCATGAAACTTTACAGGAATGTTGCTCTTAAAGTCTAATTGATCCTAGAAAAATTTCAGGTCGGCGGGAAATTCAAGATGGCCGCCATGGCTAAAAATAGATTTTCAAAATACAAGTTTGTAGCGACTACTTCTTGAAAACTATAAGTGATATTGATATGGGACTTTTTCTTAAATGATCAGCATGACATGATGGTTATCCGAGTCGAACATTATTTTGATTCGACATTAAACATGGCTGCCAGTGGCCATCTTTGTTTACATAGAGTTATATAATGAAAACTTGTAGCGACTACTCCTCTGAAACTACTTGACGGATTTTCATGAAACTTCACAGAACTGTTGCTCTTGATGTCTAATTGATCCTAGCAAAATTTCAGGTCGGCCGGAAATTCAAGATGGCCGCCATGGCTAAAAATAGATTTTCAAAATGCAAGTTTGTAGCGACTACTTCTTGAAAACTATAAGTGATATTGATATGGGACTTTTTCTAAAATGATCAGCATTACATGATGTTGGTCCTTGTCAAAAATCATTTTGATTAGATGTTAAACATGGCTTTCAGCGGCCATCTTTGTTTACATAGAATTATATAATGAAAACTTGTAGCGACTACTCCTCTGAAACAACTTGACGGATTTTCATGAACTTCACAGGAATGTTGCTCTTGATGTCTAATTGATCCTAGCAAAATATCAGGTCGGCCGGAAATTCAAGATGGCCGCCACGGCTAAAAATAATTTTTCAAAAAACAAGTTTGTAGCGACTACTTCCTGAAATCAAAATCAATCAGTAGAGCTTCAAGGTCATTGACCTCTTGTTTTTTATTATCTTTTTAATTACTTGACACTTACTTTAAAATTTCTTGTCGGCGCTACTCATCCTAAATGCCTTCTTGAATTTCGACGAAACTTGGCAGGAAGCATTGGTAAAATGTCTAGTTGTGCATATCATGCTTTTGTTCCAGTTTGCTGATTTTTGACGGAGTTATGGCCCTTTGACATTTTTATTTTAAATTTCTTGTCGGCGCTATTCCTCTTAAACGGCTTGTTGGATTTCTACGAAATTTGGCAGAAAGCCTCAGTATGATGTCTAGTTTTGCAAAGCGCGGTATATCAATGAAATCTTGGACAATTTCGAAAACCAGCTAGATCTTGTCAGTAATAACAGAGTTATGACCCTTGATTTGTTGAAAAATGCTATATTGTATTTTCCTTCGTTAAATCTATAGGAGAAGAGAGCTATATCTAGCTTTATCTATCTAAATCTATAAGAGCTGTTTTAGCCAGTAGAGCGTCCACAGGCCCTCTTTGGCCTCTTGTTTTCCCACGCAATGACAATATAGGATTGCACCCACCATTTTCAGACTTCACAACTTGATTGTCCTTGGTGAGAAAATGAGACCTAATGATTTTGGGGTCAGTAGGTCGAGGTCAGTGATACTCACAAGACAAGTGACCCACTCTTAGTACTTTAGCTTAGGTGTATTTCATTAAATCATACATGGGACCCCAGGAAAGCACTTTTGAAACTGAACACACACCCATAGATGCAAGATTGAGTTTAAAGAACCAAATTTCTAAAAATAGGTTTATAAAAAATGCATTCCTGGGGTCCCAGGTATGTTTTAATGCAACAGCCCTTAACATATTGAAGATCATAAGAAAGATTATAGAAGGATTTGTCACTACTTAAAAAATGACTAGGGGTATTTCATAATAGTTCACAGGAGCATTCTTTTTGATATCTAGATGGTCCATTCTGAAAGTTCAACATCTGCAAAATTTAAGATCACCATGGATAAAATAAATGTATGTTAAAATTTTTGATCGCAACGTTCAAGAATTGGAAGAAATATTACTACTAGGCCTTTGCTTTTAAAATTCATTAGCATGGCTTGACTACCCTCTCTCTACACTGTCGTGTTAGGAATATGCCACAGGTCACTGATGGCTTTGAACATGCACCTAGCTGACATAGGTCTGTATGTTAATGTTTGTCTGAAGACCACGTGTGAGATGAAAGAAATGTTTATGGATCTATATCTTTACTGTAGACATATAGTACTGCACTAATCTACCAAGGCATCTTCCTTTAAGGCATGAATTGCATATTCAAACGCACTTGCAAAAATCCTGCAATCTGATTGGTTGACGTTTAAACATTTGCGACTATTAAATAGTGCATACCCCATCGCAAATGCTGTCATGTGATGTTCAGCCATCAAAAGCGTGACATTATTACATTTTATTTCAATGAAATGCATTAGAAACAGATTTACCGGTATTGAAATTTTGACTTTTTCAATGGTATATCAGTAGTTTAATTTGCGATCATTAAACGACTGATAAACGATTGCAATTCAGTTAACCTATACTTATTGTATGAAACATCCTGGTGTGCACTGGATGTTTATTTTCTTTACATTTTTAGAAAATGCGAGTGATATGGGCAATGGGCACTTACTTTATCATTATGTTTTCCTACCATTTTAGAAAATACCAATGATAGTGGCAAGTGTAGCCTTCTAGATCTGATTGAGGCATCGACAGAAGTGGAGAAACTGCTGGAGGACAACAAGTATTACTGTGACGAGTGTAAAGCCTACGTAGAGGCAGAGCGGTCACTGCACTACGATGTCATGCCTGAAGTGTTGACACTACATCTGAAGCGATTCTCTGCCGGCTCGAGGTTTGTATCTTGTCATACATCTTTTTATGCCCCAAAGGGAGGCATATAGTAATTGCACCGTTCGTCCATCCGTCTGTTAGTTCATTCGTCCAGCTATAACTTTAAAAGTACTGAAGGGAATTACATAAAACTTCATACAAATGTTGATCTCAATGAGAAGGTATGTCGCACACAAACAGATCTCAATGAGAAGGTATGTCGGACACAAACATAAGATCCTTACCTGAAAGGTCATGTTCACAATTGGAGATCAAAGGTCAAATGAGTCAAATTTGTGACGCAGTCATAACTTGGAAAGTACTGAAGGAATTTTATGAATCTTCACATAAATGTTAACCACGGCTTCACAGCCTCAAAGGTCAAGGTCATACGCGAAGAATCAAGTCCATATATCAATTTCAAGGTCACTTGGAGGTCAATGGTCAAATGAGTTAAAATTGTGTTTCAGTAATAACTTTGAAAGTACTGAAGGGAATTTTATGACACTTCTCACACATATTTAGCATGTTTGTGTTGTGAGCATATTTCATATTAATACATGTTAATAATGAGAAGATGTGTCATACTCATATCACAAGGGTCAAGGTCACACTTAGAGGTCAAAGGTCAAATGCATCAAATATGTCTGCCATAACCTGATAACTACATAAGGGAATTTCATCAAACTACACAAAGATATTTAGCATGTGTGTGTTGTGAGCATATTTCATTCTACCTTGTTTTACCTGTATGCTAGCTGTAACCCTTAGCATTTTAACTATGTATGAACAACTATAATAAACCTTTTCAGAAGCATTTGTCGTTTACTGGTGACATTTCTTGTTGGTATTAAAGTATATTTACACTGCTGGTTCAGTGGTTACTTGTCAGACATCTGTGCTTGGCCCAATGGATAACATGTTCGTCTCTGAATCTGGGCATCACGGGTTGAATCTGGGCATCTGTGTTTGTGCCTCACTGGCGCAACTGGGTTACATCGCTTCCCATAGCCTCGGCCGTTAGATGATGTAAACTTGGCTGTCCCATGTATCATATTTCTCTGTGCAAGTTAAAGAACCACCGGAATCTATTCGTTCGTAAGAGTTGGGCAGAATCTGTTTGTTAGTAAGAGAAGAGAGGTACTCATATTCATATGTATCCTTCCCCTCTCTCTGGGGCAGCTCGAAATAATTTAATTCTGATGTGTATTACTGTTTTCAGGAGGCTTGGTTACATCTCTAAAATCAATGATCCGGTGGATATACCACTGAAGTTGCCGTGTCTCCGATACAAGTGTCCGGAATCCTGTCTTAGACCAGACCACAGGTCAGTAAAAAAACTTCTGATTTGTTCCTAATTATAGCAATAGCTTGTATGACTTGGAACAGGATTAGTATCCGCAGTTTAGTGTGAAGCAGAATGAGGGTTATGCGAGAGGTGTGAGAAACGGGATGACTAGCAGGGTTCTGGAAATGTTTTCAAAAGTCACTTGCCCTGCAATAATGTCACTTGCCCCACATTTAAGAACACTTAATTGCCCTAAAAATTGGCGCTTTACGATTATTGGTATTAAACGGGATGGACCGCCGCATAATTTGGACCATTATACTTAGTCGAAAAAGAAAGGGAGAATGTAGTATTTAATTGTATTAGTTAATACATTGTATTTATTCATACAAAAAAATCAAACGGTTCTTCTTTGTGTCTATTACATAATTGTGTTACTTCAATCATAAAATGATGTATGTGACAGTATACAAACTAATTTTATTCCCTACTACCCCAACAAGCACCACACACACACCATGCCATTATTTTTGATGACCATCCAAAAAAATTGCTTGACAGCTAGTGTATGGAACTTTTAATGCCAC
This sequence comes from Cyrtodaria siliqua, assembly GCA_037043455.1. Classification (NCBI taxonomy): domain Eukaryota; kingdom Metazoa; phylum Mollusca; class Bivalvia; order Adapedonta; family Hiatellidae; genus Cyrtodaria; species Cyrtodaria siliqua. Next base: position 61,990 of record JAWPHD010009123.1, read on the forward strand.
AGTGTGTACAATTAACCAGTTGACAGAAAAAAAAGAAGCTATTGTGTTCATTTAAATGTGTGACAAGCAAAGAAACAAGACAAAAACGTTATTAAAAATATGCACTTGTCCCCTAATATCTGTAACCATGGTAACGTTCCTACGCCTTTGTCTTTGAACTAAAGAGAATTAGATGAAAGCTAGAGGCATGAATAGGGTTTTCCCTAGGAATTGTTTAAGAAGTAGTAGCAGTAACCTTATTTATCAAAAGCGAAAGTTCAGAACTTGAGAAAAATGTTCCGTGATTGTTTTGAAATCGTGAAAACCCATGACATGCCCATATCGCTAAGTTATGCAACTTATTTGTGTAGTATGCACTTCCATATACGTTTAATTACAGAGTATATCAATGAAATACACCAAATACCTCATAAAATCGCATTGATAAACGAGTGCTTCGAGTAAAAGAAAATGTATTTTCGTTTACGAAAAAATCTTCGGCTAAATTAATCTAAACAAAAACATCACGTCATGTGGGTCTGTCAGTCATTATTTTGACCCATTAAATTTGCAAATTAAGAAAGAGTTTTCTGTATTTGATTGATGGAAGGTCCAAATGACTTTCAGAGATTATTTGGAAACAATTTCTGCTAGTAGCTATATTTATGGTTGGGAGGTCACGGACATGATTGCCGCGATTTCATTGGACGATGGACACACCTCTGATGTTCGTGTCAGGATAAATTGTGAAACGGTTTGAAATGCGCGTGTGGGTTAATTAGTTGTTTATTAAAATAATACCCCAAATTAAGCTGCCTGGGGCGAGAATGTTGATTGTACCGAAAGTTGTTTGATCATATTAACAATCGCTAGCTGCGAAAAACAGCAGCCAGTTTTATTCAGTTATCAAATTCTGATATGGCTAGTTTGCCACTTGATTTGGTCTGGAATGGAAACGTCCAGTCGGGCAAGTGGCGGGCAACCAGATTTGCGAAGGTCACTTTATGCACCCAAAATCCACTTGCCCGGTGCGTCGGGCAACCGTATTTCCGGAACCCTGACTGGCTTGCTGCTGACATCAAGTCATGCTTGGCGGGGGGAATTAACTTTTTGTTATATCTCAGCATTACCATGTCCGATGTTCATCAAATTTTAACAGCACCTTCCTCTCATCAAGCACTGACCACACCCTGAAAACTAGTTCACTATGACCTACTTTCTCCAAAATATGCGTTAAGTTAACCTTTTTGTTTAAGTTTGGGCGGGGGGTGGGGAATTAAGTTTTTGTGTTATATCTCAGTATTACCATGTCCGATCTTCATCAAATTCTAACAGCACCTTCCTCTCATCACGCACTGCCCACACCCTGAAAACTAGGTCACTATGACCTACTTCCTACTTTCTCCAAAATATGCATTAACCTTTTTGTTTAAAGTTTGGCGGGGGAATTAACTTTTTGTTATATCTCAGCATTAACTTGTCCGATCTTCATCAAATTTTAACAGGATCTTCCTCTCATCAAGAACTCACCATATCGTGAAAACTAAGTCACTGTGACTTTTTCTCCTGAATATACCTAACGGGCATCAACATTTTTATATCTCGGCATTGCCATGTCCAATTATTTTTTATATCTCAGCATTGCCATGTGCAATTATTATAAAACTTGGACAGTAAGATTCTGACATGTACCAAACATCATGTGCTGAAAATGAAAACTAGGTTTTCAACATTAAAGCATTCTCCCACTCCAAAAAAAACAATCTATCTAGAAAAGCTCTATTAAATAGTTTCATTAAACACACAGGCTTTCATCTTTCACATTTTGGAAAAACCCGGGTTTAACGCCACCAGGCGTTTCTCTCTTGTAAGATATTGTTTTGGTCTGAATACTGCTGATGCTGCTTTAAGGGACAGTGTCTATCTTTTAGCTAATAAAACATTACATGATGACGTTGACAGACATTACACGCTAAACCATTATTGAAGATAATTTACTAAATAAAAAGAAGATTGATGGAATTCAACAGCGGTACAAAAAAAAAAAGTACCGCTTCGTGAGTTTGAACTCACTTCCCAAACTAAAATTACTCTCACGGGTAATAATAGTGAGCACGCAATAGTCGACCTCGCTCCCAACTGAGCTAAAAGGGTCATTTATATTATGCAATACATTCTATATAGAAAACCTAGTGTGCTAATGGATGTCACATGATCAGTAGAAAATGTAAATATTGCGGGACCGCATTGTTTACAAACAATAAATAAAACTCTCTTTTTTTTCCAAACACCTATTTACTGCTACAGATTTATTTGGGTCTACGCTCATGTTTCCATGTATACATTTCACTGAATAAAAATCAGACAGTTATTTGGTTATGCTCAATATATGCTTACGAACAGTGTCCCTTTAACATGATATGTGTCCAGGGGACTGTGGACTTGTCTACAACATTTTATTAAATTATATGATATTAATTTCAGGTACATACTTTACGCTATTGTAACACACTCTGGTGTAACGTTGTCATCTGGACACTATCTGTCATATGTGCGTGCCTTACCGAAAAACAAGCCAAACCCCTCTCATGCATTCCAGTCCATCTTTGACAAAATGTCTAACAGTCAGAGTACAACAGCACTAGCCGAGGCGAAAGCAGCTGGAAGTGGATCGACGTTGGGGAAAAAGCAGCCTTTAACTAGACGGAAAACAGGAGTTGCTCCAAAGCTGCCTTCCAGATTTGACGAGAACAGTGTCACTAACACAAAAGTGAAAGCATTCGCTAATGTGGCACCGAAAAGGATGAAGGCAGATATAACGGAAACTCTGAAGACTTCGAAGCGTTTTACGGCAGAGTGGTTCGAGTGTGATGACGAGACGGTTCGGGTGTTTGATGAATCAGACTTTGCAGACTTGTTGTCCGGAGAAGACGGGTCGCTTCTCGGAACTCCATACCTGCTGTTTTATCACAAAGCTACCTTGTGTTGACACGAGTGGTGAAACCTGATTGGCCAAATTGATGAATAGTGCTGTATATTTAAGAGTTATGTTGAGCATTCGATGTTGTTGTTTTTAGCTCTACTGATCAGAGATCAGCAGAGCTTATGCCGTGGTGCGGCGTCCGTCGTCCGTCCGTCCGTCTGTCTGTCCGTCTGTCCGTCTGTCCGTTAACTTTTATTTGTAGCGACTACTCCTCTGAAACTACTGGATGGATATTCATAAAACTTTACAGAAATGTTGCCCATGAAGTCTAGTTGATCCTAGCAAAAATTCATGTTGATGTGAAATCCAAGATGGCCGCCAAAGCTAAAAATAGATTTTTTAAATTCAAGTTTGTAGCGACTACTTCTTGAAAACTATAAGTGATATTGATATGGGACTTTTTCTAAAATGATCAGCATGACATGATGTTGATCCTTGTCGAAAATCGTTTTGATTTGACGTTAAACATGGCTGCCAGCGGCCATCTTTGTTTACATAGAGTTATATAATGAAAACTTGTAGCGACTACTCCTCTGAAACTACTTGACGGATTTTCATGAAACTTCACAGTAATGTTGCTCTTGATGTCTAAATGATCCTAGCAAAATTTCAGGTCGGCCGGAAATTCAAGATGGCCGCCTTGGCTAAAAATAAATTTTCAAAATACAAGTTTGTAGCGATAACTTCTTGAAAACTATAAGTGATATTGATATGGGACTTTTTCTAAAATGATCAGCATGACATGATGTTGGTCCTAATCAAAAATCGTTTTGATTCGACGTTAAACGTGGCTGCCAGCGGCCATCTTTGTTTACATAGAGTTATATAGTAAAAACTTGTAGCGACTACTCCTCTGAAACTACTTGACGGATTGTCATGAAACTTTACAGGAATGTTGCTCTTGATGTCTTATTGATCCTAGAAAAATTTCAGGTCGGCCGGAAATTCAAGATGGCCGTCACAGCTAAAAATAGATTTTTAAAATATAAGTTTGTAGCGACTACTTCTTGAAAACTATAAGTGATATTGATATGGGACTTTTTCTAAAATGATCAGCATGACTTGATGTAGATCCTTGTGGAAAATTATTTTGATTCGACGTTAAACATGGCTGCCAGTGGCCATCTTTGGTTACATAGAGTTATATAGTAAAAACTTGTAGCGACTACTCCTCTGAAACTACTTGGCGGATAGTCATGAAACCTCACAGGAATGTTGCTCTTGATGTCTAATTGATTCTAGAAAAATTTCAGGTCGGCCGGAAATTCAAGATGGCCGTCACAGCTAAAAATAGATTTGTAAAAAATAAGTTTGTAGAGACTACTTCTTGAAAACTATAAGTGATATTGATATGGGACTTTTTCTAAAATGATCAGCATGACATGATGTAGATCCTTGTTGAATTTTTTTTTGATTCAACGTTAAACATGGCTGCCAGTGGCCATCTTTGGTTACATAGAGTTATATAGTAAAAACTTGTAGCGACTACTTCTCTGAAACTACTTGACGGATGTTCATGAAACTTCACAGGAATGTTGCTCTTGATGTCTAGTTGATCCTAGAAAAATTTCAGGTCGGCCGGAAATTCAAGATGGCCGCCACAGCTAAAAATAGATTTTAAATAAATAAGTTTGTAGCGACTACTTATTCAAAACAATAAGAGATATTGATATGGGACTTTTTCTAAAATGATCAGTATGACATGATGTTGATCCTTGTTGAAAATCGTTTTGATTTGACGTTAAACATGGCTGCCAGTGGCCATTTTTGTTTACATAGAGTTATATAATGAAAACATGTAGCGACTACTTCTCTGAAACTACTTGACGGACTTTCATGAAACTTCACAGGAATGTTGCTCTTAATGTCTTATTGATCTAAGCAAAATTTCAGGTCGGCCGGAAATTCAAGATGGCCGCCACGGTTAAAAATAGATTTTCAAAAAACAAGTCTGTAGCGACTACTTCCTGAAATCAAAATCAATCAGTAGAGCTTCAAGGTCATTGACCTCTTGTTTTAATATTGTTTCCGAGACCCAGGGATTGTGACACTTTTCATACTTATATCTCTCTTTGTCTTTTGTAGGAGTTAAAAACTCTTTGAAATTGTCGTACTTTGTCCGAAATTTGTTGACAATTTATTTGTTCAATTATGTCCATCAGATGGATTGTGACAGAAGAATCGTAATGGCAAATTGTCCTAGGGACATCTATGATACCAGATCACCAAGCTGTGATGCGTGTTGTCCCAGGGACATCTATGATACCAGATCACCAAGCTGTGATGCGTGTTTTCAAGAAATTGTGAAGTCTACATTTCGGTACTCTTGAATTTCAAGATTGCTGTGATAGTTGTCGCAATATGTGTTATATGTCAAATGTGTTAAAGAAGGGGGAAACAACCCACTATATGTAACAGAGAAGATTAAAATCGTACTTGTATGTTGTAACATTTCTTTTCATCTTGTTGAATGTAACTGGCATCTGGATACCAACAGTGCTTTTAGCTCGATGCGATGGTATTTTGTCCTGCGTCTACTCTTTAAATATGTTTTTCTTTGCCACCTTCATGAGCCTCTTGTGTGTATTTTTGTGTAAATTACAACTGTGGAATGGGCAAGGCATACATTGTTAATATGGGCTGTCATCTTTTTCAGTGGTCTGTAATAGTGTTAACAACAGAATTTGTATTTTTCAGTCTTTGAATTAAATTTTTTGTTTTTAAAAACTAACCCGAATTCTTATATACTGAATGAAAACCGGTACATTTTCCTTTAGACTGCTACATAAGGTAAAGAAAAATCACTAGCCTGAATGATAGTTTTCTAGCCCCTGGCTTTGGGCTAGTGGGTTAATTCGAAAACTGAATTATGTAGGTGAGAACATTATAGGTACATTGTGCATATTTTTATCTCGATTTAAATGAATGGCAGGCCTAGCATGTTCTTTCCTGTTGCCTGGAATGTTCATTCCTGTTGCCTGGAATGTTCTTTCCTGTTGCCTGGAATGTTCTTTCCTGTTGCCTGGAATGTTCTTTTCTGTTGCCTGGAATGTTCTTTTCTGTTGCGTGGAATGTTCATTCCTGTTGCCTGGAATATTCATTCCTGTTGCCTGGAATGTTCTTTCCTCTTGCCTGGAATGGCTGAAATGTTTATTCCTGTTGGCTGAAATGTTCATTCCTGTTGCCTGGAATGTTCATTCCTGTTGGCTGAAATGTTCTTTTCTGTTGGCTGAAATGTTCATTCCTGTTGGCTGAAATGTTCTTTTCTGTTGGCTGAAATGTTCATTCCTGTTGGCTGAAATGTTCTTTCCTGTTGCCTGGAATGTTCATTTCCGTTGGCTGAAATGTTCATTCCCGTTGGCTGAAATATTCATTCCCGTTGCCTGGAATGTTCATTCCCGTTTCCTTGAATGTTCATTCCTGTTGCCTGGAATGTTCATTCCCGTTGGCTGAAATGTTCATTCCTGTTGCCTGGAATGTTCATTCCTGTTGCCTGAAATGTTCATTCCTGTTGCCTGGAATGTTCATTCCTGTTGCCTGAAATGTTCATTCCTGTTGGCTGAAATGTTCTTTCCTGTTGGCTGAAATGTTCATTCCTGTTGCCTGGAATGTTCAGTCCTCTTGCTTGGAATGTTCATTCCTGTTGGCTGAAATGTTCATTCCTGTTGGCTGAAATATTCAGTCCTCTTGCCTGGAATGTTCATTCCTGTTGCCTGGAATGTTCAGTCTTCTTGCCTGGAATGTTCATTCCTGTTACCTGGAATGTTCAGTCCTGTTACCTGGAATGTTCAGTCCTCTTGCCTGGAATGTTCATTCCTGTTTCCTGGAATGTTCAGTCCTCTTGCATGGAACGGAACGTTCATTCCTGTTGGCTGGCTCCATATAACCTTTTTAAGTTGGCACCAAAACCCAGTTCATTCCTGTTGGCTGAAATGTTCATTCCTGTTGGCTGAAATATTCAGTCCTCTTGCCTGGAATGTTCATTCCTGTTGCCTGGAATGTTCAGTCCTCTTGCCTGGAATGTTCAGTCCTCTTGCCTGGAATGTTCATTCCTGTTACCTGGAATGTTCAGTCCTCTTAACTGGAATGTTCATTCCTGTTTCCTGGAATGTTCAGTCCTCTTGCATGGAACGGAACGTTCATTCCTGTTGGCTGGCTCCATATAACGTTTTTAAGTTGGCACCAAAACCCAGTTCATCTGTAATTATTTAGTTTGATTATGATGCTATTTTGGTAAAATAAGAAGTTTCTATCCATATGAATAGTAGGGCATAAAGCAGGTCCTCAACAATGTAAGATGGATTGATATACTGTTGGGGCTGGCTCAGTCCCCTCAAAGTTTCAAACCCAAGATGGATCCACTTAGCTTTGGGTGAATGGATTTAATGTTGAGATGACCTATATCTAGGTTTGCGCGAGACTATTCCAGAAATTATGATGTCCCAGGCCACAAAAGATTTAATTAATCCCGCCACCCATATATGTCAATTTAATTTATTAGATGATCAATTATGTAAATAAATGTCATACCCACCATCCACGTAATTTTATTTAATTTTCACATGGCCACACTATGCAAGTCAATGTCACTTTTGCATGAATTCCATTAGCTATATAATCAAATTTTCATGTCAAACCCCACAGCCACATAAATTATGTCTCCATAGGACGAAGACATTGTTTTTGCCCAAGTTGTCTGTCTGGCCATCTGTCTGTCTGCCTGTCCTGAAATCGTGTTGCCTTTACTCTGCCTACGTTTTCATACAGATTCCAACTTTTTGGGAAGTATCCATATATGTCTAGTTTTGCATGTCCCAAAAAGTTACGGTTCATTGATTTTGCCCAAAATATCTTGGTAAATCCGAAGTTATTTCCCCTTTATTGGTGAATATTGTTGAAGTTGACAAAGTTAACTTTTGTTTCAAACAACTTATCCTCAGAAACCGCTTGGCCAATATGACCAAACTTCACATTGATGAACCTTAGATGAATGCTTTTTAGATTTGTTAAAATTAGGTCAGCGCGACATCTAAGATGGCCGCCATTACCATATATGGTCGAAACTTTAACAAATCTTCTCAAGAACTGCAGAACAGATTTCGACAGTTTTTTTTAAAATGATCGCCAACACATAGACTATCAAGTTTGTTCAAATGAAGTCCATGGCCATGACCCCAGGGTCCAAAGTTTGTAGATTGAGATTTTGCATGTTTTTCATAGACTTAAAGAAAAAACTTTAAAAAAATATTCTTCTCTGAAACCACAAGGCGCATAGCTCTCATTTATTACCTGTAGCATCAGCTTATGGTCCTCTAATAAGTTTGTTCAAATGGTGACCCTGGGGTCAAATTTGGCCTCGCCCCGGGGATCACAGTTTTAGATAGACATGTATAGGAACAAAATTTAAAAAAAAATCTGAAACTACAAAGGCCAGAGATTTAATATTTTTCACTTACTATAAGCTTATGGTCCTTTACCAAGTTTGTTCAAATGGTGACCCCAAAGTCAAATTTGGCCCTGCCCCAGGGGTCACATGTTTAATATAGACTTGTATAGGTAAAAGCTTAAAATAATCATCTTCTCCGAAACTGCAGGTGCCAAATGTTTAATATTTTGCATTTGCTATAAGCTTATGGTCCTGTACCAAGTTTGTTCAAATGGTGAACCTGGGGTCACTTTTGGCTCAAACCCAGAGGTCAGATTTTTTATATTGACTTTTATAGGAAAATTCTTCTCTGAAACTACAAGAGGCAGAGGTTTAATATTTTGCATTTACTATAAGCTTATGGTCCTCTACCAAGCCTGTTCAAATGGTGATCCTGAGGTCACATTTAGCCCTGCCCCAGAGTTCACACGTTTTACAAAGACTAACATAGGGATTTTTTAAAAAAAAAATCTTCTCAGAAACAGCTTAGTCAATTTGACCAAACTTCACATGGATGATCCTTTGGTGAATGTTTTTCAAATTTGCTAAAATTAAGTAATCACGACATCCAAGATGACAGCCATAGAAAAATCTTTAAATTACTTCTTGTACACTGGAAAGCTAAGGCCGTAGGTTCAAATGCCACTGGAGGTATTTTTTTTTATATATTTTTTCGACATCCAAGATGGCCACCATAGAAAAATCTTTGAATTACTTCTTGTACACTGGGAAGCTAGGGCTGTACATACGTACTACCGTACGTCCCGTTTTTACTTAATTTTTGTTTTTATTAAAGAGGCACTACCTATATCTACGCGATTTTTAATGTAAAATATTAAATACTCAATATACTGCATTTATATGTATACAAAGCTATTTTATGAGTATTCTAAGAAGAAACATGGTTCGTATTCCAGTTCTGTAAATTATTAACTATGATCAAAACAATATCTTGAATAAAATGCTGCCCAGCCGTTTATTCCTGCCGGAGAACTACGAGTTTTTACGAATTTCTCGGACATGCGCAATGCGATTACAAACTGTTCGGCGCAGTTCCGATAGCAAACGAATAAGATCGGAAAATCTCCGCAATCGGCTTGTCTAAAACAATTACGAATACAATTTCAAAAATCCGATCTTTTCAATCCTGTTTTTCCACAGCAAAACGCATATTACATTGGGTGACATTATTGCCATTTACCTTTTTCATAGTCCTCTTTATAATTTAGTAAAGTTTATATCAACTGGTGGACTAAAAGATATAGGTAGAGCCTCTTTAAGTCAATTTCTCAGATACCAAAAGACGTACAGTTTTCAAACTTCATACACACTTACATCTATCTGGCAACAATATGTTCCTACCCGAATCAGGTCAATATAAATAACCTTGACCTACTTTTTACACTTTGTTAATTTACATCTAAGTTTTTCATTCAAGTTTTTTTACATCAAAGTTTTTTGTTAAGTCCATTTCTCCAACACCAGATGCCTTAGAGCTTTCAAACTTTACAAATGTTGATAACTACATGACAGCGATGTGTTCCAATGAAAACTGGGTCAATATGAATTACCTTGACCTAGCTTTGGCACTTTGTTAATTTACATTCAAGTTTTACATATAAATATCAAGAAATGAGAAAGTTATAGCCAAAGTTAAGGTTTTGTGTAGAAAAAAATGAGTATTTAACCCATATGATGACCTTCAAAGTGACCTTGACCCTTCTATTTTATTATGGTCATGTCGATGTTGTCATGATGAGTATATATTGAAAGTCTGATGAAGAAATGAGGAAGTTATAGACAACGTTAAGTTTTTGTGTAGAAAAAAATGAGTATTTAACCCATGTGATGACCTTCAATGTGACCTTGACCCTTCTATTTTAGTATGGTCATGTCGATGTTGTCCTGATGAGTATATATTGAAAGTTTGATGAAGAAATGAGAAAGTTATAGCCAATGTTAAGTTTTTGTGTAGGAAAAAATGAGTATTTAACCCATATAATGACCTTCAGTGTGACCTTGCCTCAAAGTCACACTGAAGGTCCTTATATGTGTTAAATACTCATTTTTTTCTACACCCAAAACTTTAACATTGGTTATAACTTTCTCATTTCTTGATATTTCTTCATCAAACTTTCAATATATACTCATCATGACAACATCGACATGATCATACTAAAATATAACAGTCAAGGTCACACTGAAGGTCATTATATGGATTACTTACTCATTTTTTCTATTCAAAAACTTAACGTTGGCTATAACTTTCTCATTTCTTGAAATTTCTTCAAGCTTTCTAAATATACTCACCATGACAACTTCGACATGACCATACTAAAATGTAGAGGTCAAGGTCACACTGAAGGTCATTATATGGGTTAAATACTATTTTTTTTCTTCAGGAAAACTTAACATTGGCTGTAACTTTCTCATTTCTTGTTATTTCTTCATCACTATTTCAGTATATACTTATGACATCATCAACATGACCATACTAAAATATGAAGGTCATAGTCACACTGAAGGTCATTTATAAGGGTTGAATACTTTTATTTTTCTTCACGAAAACTTAACGTTCGCTATAACTTTCTCATTTCTTTATCAAACTTCCAATATATACTCATCATAACAACATCGATATGACCATACTAAAATAGAAGGGTCAAGGTCACATTGAAGGTCATCATATGGGTTAAATACTCATTTTTTTCTACACAAAAACAGCCTTGGCTATAACTCTCATTTCTTGATATTTATTTATAAAACATGAATGTAAATAAACAAAGTGCCAAAGGTAGGTCAAGGTAATTCATATTGACCCAGTTTTCATTGGAACACATCGCTGTCATGTAGTTATCAACATTTGTAAAGTTTGAAAGCTCTAAGGCATCTGGTGTTGGAGAAATGGACTTAACAAGAAACTTTGATGTAAAAAACTTGAATGAAAAACTTTGGTGTAAATTAACAAAGTGTAAAAAGTAGGTCAAAGTTATTTATATTGATCTGATTCGGGTAGGAACATATTGCTGCCATATAGATGTAAGTGTGTATGAAGTTTGAAAAGTGTACGTCTTTTGGTATCTGAGAAATTGATTTAATAAAAAAAATTTTTATGTATAAACGGGACGTACAGTAGTACGGATGTACAGCCCTAGCCCTAGCTGTGTACAAGAAGTAATTTAAGGATTTTTCTATGGTGGCCATCTTGGATGTCACGTTTAACTTATTTTAACAAATTTGAAAACCATTCATCTAAGGATCATCCCGGCATGTGAAGTTTGGTCATCCAAACAGGAAACAATATAAATGAAAAATAAAAAAATATATATATATAAAAATACCTCCAGTGGGATTTGATCCTACGGCCTTAGATTCCCAGTGTACAATAAGTAATTTAAAGATTTTTCTATGGCTGTCATCTTGGATGTCGTGTTTACCTAATTTTAACAAATTTGAAAAAAAAAATCACCTAAGAATCTTCCATGTGAAGTTTGGTCAAAATTGACTAAGCTGTTTCTGAGGAGAAGATTTTTAAAAAAGAAATCACTATGTAAATCTTTGTAAAACGTGTGAACTCTGGGGAGGAGGCAAATGTGACCACAGGATCACCATTTGAACAGCCTTGGTAGAGGACCATAAGCTTATAGTAAATGAAAAATATTAAACCTGGCTCTTGTAGTTTCCGAAAAGAAGTATTTCCCTATAGAAGTCAATATAAAAATTCTGACCTGGGGCTGAGCCAGAAGTGACCCCAGGGTCACCATTTGAACAAACTTGGCAGAGGACCATAAGCTTATAGCAAATACAAAATATTAAACATTTGGCTCTTGCAGTTTCAGAGAAGATGATTTTTTAAAGTTTTCCCCTATACAATTCTATATAAAACATGTAACCCCTGGGGCTGGGCTAAATGTGACCCCGGGGTCAACGTTTGAACAAACTTGGTAAAAGGTCATAAGCTTACAGTAAATGAAAAATATTAAACCTCTGGCCTTTGTAGTTTCAGAGAAGATTTTTTTTTATTTTGTTCCTATACATGTCTATTTAAGACTGACCCCCGGGGCGGGGCCAAATTTGACCCCAGGGTCACCATTTGAACAAACTTATTAGAGGACCATAAGTTGATGCTACAGGTAATAAATGAGAGCCATGTGTTGTGGTTTCAGAGAAGAAGATTGTTTAATTTTTTTTCTTATAAGTCTATGAAAAACATGCAAAATCTCAATCTACAAACTTTGGACCCCGGCGCATGGTCATTTTATTACCCCGGGGACTTCATTTGAACAAACTTGATAGTCTATGTGTTGGCGATATTTTAAAAGAAAAACTGTCGAAATTTGTCCTGCAGTTTTTGAGAAGTTTTGTTAAGGTTTTGACCATATATGGTAATGGCGGCCATCTTGGATGTCACGCTGACCTAATTTTAAAATATCTAAAAAGCATTCATCTAAGAATCATCCATGTGAAGTTTGGTCATATTGGCCAAGCGTTTTTTGAGAAAAAGTCGTTTGAAGCAAAAGTTAACATGGTCAACTTGAACAATATTCACCAATAAAGGGGAAATAACTCCGGATTTACTGGCGTGATATGGCTGGTTAATGAACTGACCAAGATATTTTGGCCAAAATCAATCCCCGTGTGGTTGCCGGGGTAGAATACAACCACTGCAAACACACCGTCACATGCAGAGGGGTAGGACCCCCCCCCCCCCCCCATTCATATTCATTTTGTCATTTTTTGTTCATGCTCATTAAAGGTCTTCATCATGACCCCTCTGCATTGTTTCAGGTGCCATCTCGCTCACATCACTAAGAGCAGTGGCAGAAAAACAATAAACGTGGCTCCAGCGTAAATGGAGTTTTTACGATAGAATTTGCAGCAACTCTGCAGTTCAGGGTGAGAAGGTTCTAGCCCATTTTCCATATTTTATCTCGATGTACATGGAAGATGAGCCTGGCATGTTCATGCCTGTTAGGCGCCATATAACCTGTAATGTGTTGGTGCGCCTTAAAACCCCACTTCAATTCAATTGGCCAAAATCAATGAACCGGAACATTTTTAGGACATGCAAAACTAGGGTGAGGTGAGGGCGAGTGAATATTTTCAACCCTCAGAAAGAAATTGTCTACCTCGGCTCTACCTTAGGTGACATTATTTTTCTCAGGTAACTAATATTCAACCTCACAGGAATGTAACATTGACATTATAAAACAGGTAATTATTTCTATTAGGATATAATTACATCAAATGGGGAATTATATTCTATTATTCAATAAGCATAAAACCAATATCTAACAAGTATTCTATAATAGGAAAGATAAAACAAGGGCAATCATATTTATATTGATTAAACAAAATAACTATTTTTGTCAATTTCTTCCCCGGGGTAGAATACAACCACTGCAAACACACCGTCACATGCAGAGGGGTAGGACCCCCCCCCCCCCCATTCATATTCATTTTGTCATTTTTTGTTCATGCTCATTAAAGGTCTTCATCATGACCCCTGCATTGTTTCAGGTGCCATATCGCTCACATCACTAAGAGCAGTGGCAGAAAAACAATAACGTGGCTCCAGCGTAAATGGAGTTTCTACGATAGAATTTGCAGCAACTCTGCAGTTCAGGGTGAGAAGGTTCTAGGCCTATTTTCCATATTTTATCTCGATGTACATGGAAGATGAGCCTGGCATGTTCATGCCTTTTAGGCGCCATATAACCTTTTCATGTGTTGGTGCGCCTTAAAACCCCAATTCAATTCAATTGTCAATTTCTAATTAACAGTTCTGTTGTAAAGATGTAAATTGTTCATATATAACAATCTTAATAATCACTATATTTTTTTTTTCTTCTTAATCTATGATTTTAGAGTTCAGTATCAACCTGTGTTGATCAGTGATTTAAGTTTTATTTTGGGGGAAAACTAAAATGTTTCCTTTTTTGTATGAATAATATTTTATAAGCTAAATAATAAATTAAAAAAATTATGACATATTAATTTAGTGACATCCCTGTCTTGCCATAAGTGATGATATTCAGATTAATTCAGTGCAATAACTCAGTAAGTGCACTTATTGAGTTGTTGCATTGAACTTTATCATGACTGCAGATAGTGAGTTGTGCATGTAATGAAATAAAATTCCGAAAAGTGCCAAATCAACTCTTATTTTTTTGATAGAACATGTATCTCCATGTGAGAGACCCATTTATGCAAAAAAGCGATTTTCTGAAAATATGTCGCTTACGGAGTTATTGCGTTGACGGGACGATATATGACGGTCGATTGTTTGTGGTGGAGGCAGGCCAACCACTTTTCCTGGATAGAACCAGTACTGCACACCTCCCGCCATCCATAAGAATCGACACTTCCTCACAAGTCGAGCTCCCAGTAGAATGCGAACCCGCAGAGGTGAGAGGCGAAGGTTTATAACGCAATATCGTTAACCATTCGCCCACGGACTCGTAATAATTGGTATAATGTTGCTTTTACTAACGTAAGTGTCCATAATTTAATATGTTCGAAGACATGGATATCTGCTATCATACAACTGCAAGATAACCTCATATAATAGTAAAATACCAAAGTAACACGCTATTTGACAATTTTAATTCGAATAAATAAATATATTCAATCATGACGGGTCATAACAATTAAAGCATAATAACACCTTAATGTGAAATTAACTTCACAAAGAAAACATCCGTGGAATTCAATTGGGTTTTAATGCACGTTAATGACAAGAACCGATATTGGTATTTGAAAAAGCCATCATTTATCAAAAGAACAAATAGGCCACTAGGTTGATATGTGTAGCAATGCTCAGGAAGATGTCTTAATCTGTTTCAGAGATATGCTACAGAAACAATTATTTTTTTCAGTGGAAATGCCGAAGATATTAAAATAAACTAGAAGGGTGTTCCGCGGAACAGGCGTGTCGCCTGTCGGCGCTTTGTCAGTATAACAAGTTTTTTGGACCCAGATAAATGACCTTGACAAACTGGCCTGACTAAGTTTTCGTGAAGTAAATGAGTATTTAACACTCACAATGACCTTCGGAGTGCCCTTGACCTTTATATTTTAGTATGGCCATGTAATGAATAGGATTGGCAATACCTATGTAAGACCTCCCGTATTAAGGTCCTTATAGACAATACATCCATATATCAAACATAACATAAAATGTGGAATTGTAGTACAGTTTGCATATATTGGTAGAACCAGTACTGTATTGACACATCTCCATTGTTCCTGGGTGGAACCAGTACCATATACCTCCGTAAGAATCGACACCTATTTCCATTGTTCCTGGGTGGAACCAGTCCCGTTTACGTCCATTGTTCCTGGATGGAACCAGTACAGTATACCTCCGTAAGAGTCGACACTTATCTCCATTGTTCCTGGGTGGAACCAGTACCGTATATCTCCGTAAGAATCGACACATCCCCGCAAGAACGGGCACTTTCTAACGGATAGCGTGAGGTATACAGTACTGGTTCTACACATGAAAACACAAACTGTAATCCAAGACGACCTCGACAAGCTCCATTCTGGTAAAATCTTAACGCCAGGACAATATCAGAGACCAGTCTCCTTGACAAGTATCCTGCAAGTTACACACTGTAACCATTTACTTAAGCACTTGGAGAACTGTAATATACTAACTAAACTCAACCACGGATCTCTAAAGAAACTCGAACTACTTATAACTATACATGACCTGTTGAAAACTTATGATAAAAACATCCAAGTGGACATAGCAATTTTAGACTTTTCAAAAGCATTTGATACTGTCCCCCATGATAAACTTTTACATAAAATGAACACGCATGGTGTAAGTGGTTCAACGCACGTGTGGCTGTCTTCCTTTTTGAAAGACCGACAAATGAATAGTTGTGGAAGTGGAACACTCGGGGAGTGTGCACGTGGACTCAGGAGTACCCCAAGGGATTGTCCTAGGCCCCTGATGTTTTTATGTCATATTAACGATCTCCCAGACTCCGTCCTCTCACATGTACTCCTGTTCGCAGATGACTGCCTCTTATATCGGTCTATCAATACAGACAACGACCATGGTACTCTACAAAAAGACCAAAAGAACTTGAAACCTGGTCACACAAATGGGGAATAATATTTAATGCTAAAAAGTGTTACGTTATGAGCATAAACAACAAGTCTTCTCGCTTCTACCAGCTAGATAACACCATACTTCAACAAGTAGAATCCAGCCCATATCTAGGTCTAACAATATCTGATGACCTTACATAGAGAGTACGTATTAGTAACATTAGCAAAAAGGCAAATTCTGCACTTAGCTTTCTACGGAGAAACCTTAAACATTTCCCCATGGAGTGTAAGCGATTAGCATACATATCTTTAATTCGTTCCACTATTGGAATACGGATCGATAATCCGGGATCCGTATCTACAACAAGACATTAATGCTCTTGAGTAAACCCAGAGACTAGCTGCAAGATTCATTACAAATGATTATAGAACAAGAACCGACGGTTGTGTACCACAAATTCTTCAAGATCTTAAACTACCTAACTAACTCCAGCAACGGCGTAAAGATAACAGACTTGTCATGCTATTTAAAACAGTGCGGGGTATGGTACCGGTGTTAGAGCCTGTTGATTTTTTACTAAGGCAAAAACAAAAAAGGCAAATAAAATCAAACAAAATTTAAAGACTACGAGTGCAACAACATTATAAAATCAAGTGTTACAAACAATAGTGAATGCTACACAATAAATAGTGCTAACACACCACAGTATAATAACTCATTTATTTATCAAAACTGTAATAGACTTGAACCACCTAGATGCTAGTGTAATCCGCGCAAAAAACAGTTTATGGTTTCAAGCAATCCCTCTCACGCTTTTACTAAAGAAGTCGCCACCACCTGGAAGCCTATATCCCAGTATTGGGCACTGGACAACCATTCAGATTCAGATTCAGAAGAACATGGGGTGGTCTTCCTCTACCACAAGCGGGTGAACACAGAATTTCCACCAGTCTGCAAGCTAGAATGTAACAAGATGGACCAAGTGGAGACAACTCACCAAGGGAGAATCGAGAATAAATAAACAAATTTATTTACAACAAGATGATTATATATACAAATGAATACAAATGACAAAGTAGAAATATCAAGGTTTTAAATCCTGTTTTACAATGAAGTTCACTACACGTTAGACGGAATCACTTTTCTTCTAGGTAAACATTCAACTGTTCGGTTTTAATCAGCCTGAATATCTGTATTTGCTGTATCGCACGCTAGTTTATATCTCAAACCTATATCTAGCTGAGTCCTTCCGGTACAGAACTCTTAATTAATACTCTTGCATGTTTGTAGGAATTTCAAAATAATTTGTCACAAAATCTCATCAATATGATGAGAAGAACCCAACATCCATGTCAGTATCTGCAAGGTCAAGGTCATTCTGAAGGTCATTTACTTCTTATATGCCTTTCGTGCTAGTAAAGCCCATGTGATGTCCGTTTCATAACTCTTGAATGCACGTTTCGTAACTTGCATGCATTGAGGGATTCCAGAATATCTTGGTACATTAACTAATCTCATCACGACGATGTGCAGAACCCAACACCCATGTCAGTATCTTCAAGGTCAAAGACTCCCTGAAGGTCATTCATTTACATGCCTAATGTATGGCCCATTCGTTCCCGCTTCATATTGTGGGATATGGCTGTCACTCAGACTGCAGCCTGTTGTTTTTCACATGTTTTACTTTACATAGACTTGGGATAGAGGGAAGAAAATGCCTCTTCTTTGATACCATGGAGCATAGTGCTCTCAAAAGCATGTAGCAAGATGTAGAAAACAACAACAAATCTTCTTTTCATAAAATTACAGATTTGTTATTTTGCATGTACAGTTGACTCGAGTTACTGAACTGAATTAGTACTGTCAATATAGGGGCCAATATTGCCCCCCATCCCCCCCCCCCCCCCCCACCCCTGCACCTTGGGAGACCCATATTTCATATAAAAGTATATAATTTATAGGAAAAAATTGTCATCTCTGAACCTGTACAATATGTTACACGTAGCATACAATATACTCGGTGGTTACTAATGACTTAACCTTTGGTATATTTTATCACACCAACTTCTGTTATTGTTGCACGTGTCTACAATACAACAATTTCTCTGATGTATATATAGTACACCGAAATTAATCCAAAAACGTCACTGCAATTGATTGATGTTTTTGTTTCCTCAATTTTTAATTATGGGAGCGAAGTTTGGGGCTTTACAAAATCGCAGGAATTTGAAAGAATACATTTAAAGAGCTGTTAAAGTATATTTGGTGCGAAAATATCAACAAGCAATGCAGGAGTTTACGGTGAACTGGGTCGTTATCCGCCATTTGTAACTAGAAACTTCAGAATTATTAAGTTTTGACTCAGGAGTTCACTAAATGATTGTAAAAACGGATTAAACAATTCGTTAACTAACGGTAATGTATTTTAAATAATTATGGTTTTGCGTATGTTTGGGATAACCCTACAAGTATAAATAACACTCAGCTTCTTTCGATTTTTCTACAAAGATTGGTAGATTGTTTTATACAAAACTAGACTGCAAATTACGAGTCAAATGGAGTACAGAACTTGTTATATATACATGTTAAACTGACCTTTGATTATGAGAAATACCTTGATGTAGTTTATACTAAAAGTCATTACGTTTATCTTTTCATAATCTAAGGATTTGTCAGCATTCTAGAGATTAGAAAGAAATGAAAGAGTATATCAGATATGTAATAACAATGATATTGAAGATGAATTTCAGATTTTTATCAGAAGACGTTTATGAGACGTTCAATTTCAAACTTTATTTTACAATATTATTTATTCTAAGTACATTCTCAGAAATATTAAAATGAATTCGGATCTTACTCACATCTCACATAATTTCGTATGCCACGAGGAATATTGCAAAATCGTGTTCTTCATTTGCTCTGCTTATATTGAAGACAGAAATAATAGTTTAATATGAGAGCACACGGGACGCTTATCCTCCATAATTTGCGATCGATTGCAGACTTCTGGACAACAGTGAAATACGACACATTTAATAAAGTATGTTACATTGATCAGCAAAATAACAACAACAACAACAACAACAGCAATAACAGGAAGTAGCATACAATAGTCACATTTTTTAAGTAATATTTGTTTGGCAATTTTAGTAAACTTGGATATATTTTGAAAACATAATGCATTTAATACATAATTTTCTTTAATTTGAGACCATTGGCAGACTTTTTTTTTTTTTAAAGAAAAGACAAATCTATACATTTGCAAATGAAAGCGTGTATGTGAAATTTCGAGTATTTCCTATCTGAACACATAAGTTGCAAATCTCTGTTTTATTACGTTTTTGATATATTACCTGGCTTTTATAGTAAAACATACAAAATTAAGCAACCGTGCATTAAGTGTTTGTGCCATGGTTTGATGAATTCATTTTAAAACAACCCAGACGTAAAGTGTTAATCATTCACTGGCCTTCTGAACGCTGTTGACAGGGTTGTCATGTAAAGCCAGCAACTATTTTTGATGCAGTGAATAATATTAAATAAAATGGAATATTAAATATTCACGTGTACAAACAACAACACCCATGCCCTATACTAATTAATTTATTTATAAAGAGTGACTTTAGGTGTTAAGTTTGCCAGAATGTTAAACAGGGATGACTATTTCCCACTGACAAAAATGTGTCTGCATGTACTGGTGCGGGCCTGGTATCTCACTGAATTGTCGATATCTCTAAAACTTATACCAGTGTGAACGTTTTAACATTTAACCCCTATTTATGGCCATCAAACTACATCCACAATGTCGTTTAAATCACAGACCTAATACAAATTATTAGAATGTCTGTGTTTAAATATAGTTTATTTATCACATACAAGATTAAATATTAGGCGTCGAAAATATTATAGTTACTCATAAATTATCATTAAAGGGACACTGTCCGTAACTTTTAGCTTATACAATACCCAATTATTATGTTCGCAAACATTATACACTAAACATTATTCAATATTTACAAATTAAAAGCAAGATTGTTTAACGGAATTCAATCGTGGTACAAAAAAAACCAAATCCACTTCGTGGGTTTGAACTCGCAGCCCAAACAAGTGTGCGTGAGCGTAAAGTTGTCGGAACTCGCTCCCGACGGAGCTAAGCGGGCTAGACATATTACGCAATACATACTATGGTGAAAACCTAGTGCGCTATGGAAGTCACGTGAACGCATAAAAGGTAAATATTGTGGGTCCCACTTTATTAACATTTAATAATTAAAACTTTTTTTTTTCAATCTCACGAATGTATTCCTACATACTTCTTAGGGTCTATCCTCATGTTTTCATGTATACATTTCAATGAATAAAAGTCAGACAGTTATTTGGTTATGCTCAATATCTGCTTACTTACGGACAGTTTCCCTTTAAAAATGAGTAAAACTCCTGTGATGTAGGAAAATGACATATAGCCGATGCACTACGAACCAATCCGCTGCGCCACTCGTCAAGCTGCTGCGCCTAATACTTGGCACTTTATGTTTTCTGCCATTCGGGATATCCCGGGCGTTCCAGTATCTCTGCTGTACATCCCTAGTCTGCTTCACAGCCGTCAGATCCTTGTTTGAGTTTGTAAAACTGGACACGCGCAGTATATCCCTTGCCTTGTCAAGTTGACGCGCCTTTATACTTCGCACTGCTTTTAGATTTCTGGCGGCCATGCGAGATATAGCATCAGAACGTTCAGAGCCCGTTTGAGAAATTCTCACCATCCCCTGTTCACCACTCAGTACTATGCATTACGTATATTTTAAAAGCTACAGAGCCATGATGATTATATGAATTACATTTATTTCCATTTGCTCGTGTTTTAAAGATGACGGGACGACATGCTCTAACCTGGATTGGCATACTTACGGGTAAATAACAGTTTTTATTTGATGCTTTTGGTGAAATATCAGTATTTATTCATTTTTCAATGTCAAAAACTTTTTTGTTTTAGAAAATAACTTAAATTTACATGAACATAGTCTAAATGAGCTGTATGAACGTTATATGTCATTGGACTGGAAACAACTAAGAAAATGAGTTCATTGAAATCGGTCAAATATTTTAAAAGTTACGGTAAATTAAAAGTAGAAATTTTATGATAAAAAGAAACAAGAATTGAACATCAACGGGAAGAGAAAAACAATATAAAATATTTAATTCACTATTATTGTGTTGTAGGTTAAGAGGATACTTGGTTAATTTGCGTCGAATTGACAGAATATATGTCATTTCGTGGCATTGATACAAGACCCACGTTAACCAGGACAGCAACTTCAGCCGCAGACCTTCTTTGGTCAATTTAGTATTTGGCCATAATGATTTTAATAGAGTAGTATGTGCGAAAAATGTAAATTTTAGAAATAGGCTGGGAAATATTCCCAACCATCACTTCATTTGCATGTAGACGTTGCCATTTCCGGTTCAATAACTCAGTAAAGCTCCGATTCCATATTTTGGTATAGTTCTGTTCCATAACGCCATATTGTGTTTATATATACTCAAACCCAGATAGTGACTGTATGACCTACCGACAAGAGCATTGTAATTAAAGGTAGGGGTTCACACGTATAAATATTGTTGTATAAAATACATGTAGAAGCAAGTAAAAGATCCGTTTACATAATAACAAAAAACATTCGTGGTTTTACAGTTGTTTCCGTTAGCTGTCAAAAACCGGGTATACCTACAAATCGAAGCCTTAGTCCAGAATCACGTGACAACCTTCTGCGCACCGTGAACACACTCCTAACCGGAACAGGCGTGGTATGCCAGCCGTCTCTACCATCTCCACCAATCAGCGCAAAGCCAGACCCTTTGTCGGAACTGGTGTCTGCTCTGACGCCGATATTGAAAACTCTAGCACCAGTCTTGGAGTCTCTGGCGCCGTCGCTTCAAAAACTTGGTCCTGTTTTGGAGCAGTTGTTGGGTAGTCTTTTACCGCAGAATACTTCATCGGGAGCATCGTCAAATCCGATAGGTTCACTTGTAGGGGGCTTACTCGGCAAATCAAGCCCATTAGGAGGCATTGTTGGCGGACTATTGGGCTCACCATCGTCTACTGGTCAATCTCCTGTCACAGATATTGTCGGCTCTCTTGTCAGTGGCCTATCGGGCGTCACAGACACAGTCGGCTCTCTTGCTGGCGGCCAGTCCCCCGTTACGAATACGTTGGGCTCTATTACACGCGGTCTATCCGCCGTCACAGGCACCGGCGGTTCTCTTGCTGGCGGCCAATCCGCCGTCACAGATCTATTGGGCTCTGTAACAGGCGGACTGTCCGCCGTCACAGGCACCGGTGGTTCTCTTGCTGGCGGCCAATCCGCCGTCACAGATATATTGGGCTCTGTAACAGGCGGACTGTCCGCCGTCACAGGTACCGGCGGTTCTCTTGCTGGCGGCCAATCCGCCGTCACAGATATATTAGGCTCTGTAACAGGCGGTCTGTCCGCCGTCACAGGCACAGTCGGCTCGCTTGCTAGCGGACAACCACCCGTCACAGATACATTGGATTATATTACAGGCGGCATATCCGCCGTCCAAGATACTGTAGGTTCTCGTGCTGGGGGAATCCTCCAGAACCCCGGTTCAGCCACGCGAGAATCAAGAGGGATTGGCTTTCTAGTTGGTGGGTCACGTGGACAATCGAGCTCTGGAAATTCCTCTTCTCTGTCCGGAGTATGGGGCTCCCCACAAGTGTCGTGCGAGGGTGCCTGCTCGACTGTCTACGACCCTGTGTGCTCCGTTAAGGGAAACACATACGATAACATTTGCTCTCTACGATGCAGGTGAGTTGTAATTATTGCACTTTACAAACCAGTTTTTGCATTATTTAAGTCAATGGACGATACACCAGATATAGGTGCTTGATTTATCATGAAATATATCGTTGGTCCTCACATATAAAATATGCAACCACTATCCGTTGTTATTGTATTTTAATTTTTATTTATTTTTTATTTTTGCATTTGTTAACGTGAAAGGGAATTTTTAAATTTAATATGAAATGAAAACGTCATTTTAATATTTTCATTTAAATGCAATATTTTCTGTTTTGCTCTACAGCGATGAGGTACTGGGCTGTCCTGGAGAATGTCCGTGTGCTACTACCAGTGTAAAAGTCGCCGATACTCACTGTATCTGTGATCCCCAGGAGTATAACCCTGTGTGTACGATTGACGGACACCAGCTGAACAATATATGTCTGGCCATATGTCTGTAAGCAGAATTTATATTTACTTTCTTATTTCTTTTCTTTTTGTATAGTGTTTCTCGTTTATATATTGGTTTATGTTTCCAGTAATTTTTATTTAACACTATGTTCAAGGGATCAAAAGCCTTTGGGGCAAAGATAAGAATTTCGTGAAACATCTCAAGTGGCAAATAGGGAGAGGGCGTAGCGACCGACCGCGGTTTCTTCATGGTGAAGATTTCTCTTTATAGACTCTATCCGGCTTAGTGTTTGCCAGTGATGTATCGATAGTCTCTATATATGTCACGCTGTAAACCATGAAGAGCGATGGTAATAAATTCTTCATGAATAAATGTAGCCAGTATATGAAATTCTGAGCCATCTGATTGGGTGGAAAAGTAGGATAAACACTAAAGCAACCTGGTATGCACACAGACGTAATAATACAGAGAGGAAACTGGAATGTATCCCACGTGATAGAGTGCGGAGATTTCATGAAATATTGTCTCGTATCATAGCAAGTTGTATGCATACACGTAACATTCATGTACCAAAACAATATTTCTCTTTCCAATTAAGGTCGTTCCTCACTTAAACATTTTGAGTAAAAGAGGAGTTTATAATGTAAATCCTTTGATTTTCAAGAGAATAAAATGGTGATACTTTTTTTAAAATTTATTTTTATAGTTAAAACATGTTAAACAGCATGAATAAAGAGAGAAATCTGAAGGAAAAGTAAAGGTGTCACGTACTATTTTGTCTACTTCACTGGTTCAGATTTACAAGAAATATTTTTGTCAAGTGAGAAAGTGTCGATTCTTACGGATGGCTGGAGGTATACAGTACTGGTTCTATCCATGAAAAATGGGGTTGTCGATGCGGCCTAACACGTGGTACAAGTGACTTAAAAAACACCATTCAAACAAACAAACAAACAAACAAACAAACAAACCGTTTGTGTTTCAACTATTTTAATACATGTGTTCATTTGTGTCCTCACCTATTTACTATACAATATACAGTGTGGATGCTGTTGAATTCATATTAATTTAACTTTTGTTTTTAATTCCTCCGCCACATTAAACTTAGAGGGAGTCACCAATGTTAAGCACATGGACTAGATGCGTTACATTTAGCAGTTTTGGTGGTTGTTTATTTATGCACGGTATTCATATATAACATCTTTTTTATAATATTGTTTTTAAATGTTGTTATTTCAGACACAAAGTGGTGGCTTGCTCATCCCATTGCCCGTGCTGACTTGGATATTTTGTTCCTAACACGTGAATTAGTATATATACTTTGGTATCAAAAACGGTTGAGAGGAGCCCACTGTAATGCAAATGAACCTAGTGTACCGAAAACAGTATGAACGTTGATATATTATATGCGCACCACAGCATGTTACAGTCTTGACAGCATGCAGTCTTCATACATATTACTTGACGTTAACTAAGCAGTTTATTATACATAACGTTCACTAGATAAATATAAAAGACACAGACAATTTCGTTGAGATGTAATTTGTTTTTGACAACCCATTACATCAGAGGTATATGTCTATGCTAGTTATGCACACAACAACAAAACAATACAATAATGCGAATTTAATAATGGAAATTAAATATTGCTGATATATAAATGTCACACAAATAATGAAACCTGAAACTGAGTTGTTGTTCTTCTTCATTGTAAGGGACTTTGCGTCTCATAAAACTTAAATGATAGAAGGAAGTTACTGCATTTTAGAAGTGTTTTCTTATTTGATTGATATATCGCTGAAATGCTATATTAAAGCTGTACGCGCTTCTCACTCATGATGCGAATATGAATGAGTCTTAGACGAGGCCCCCAGGGTGTTTCTTGGAGTCCTTAATGTAAGAAACTTGTTCCCTAGATCCCCAAACGTATTTATTTTTCTTATAGGAAATTATTCCATAGATCCCTTAAATTAGTCCATTGATCACTGGATCCTTAAAAGTAATCATAAATGTTTTCCCGTATCCCTAAAACTAACCCTGCAATCATGAGTGTGAATTCGGGGACCAGTAGACTATACTGCCTACCGGGTCCTACCGAATACTAGGTTGACCTGAAAAATAAATTGGAAACCGGTTACCGAAGGAGGGTTGCTGGACTACCCTAAAACATGCTCCCCAGATCCCCAAAACCCATGGAAAGGCCTCACAGATGAAGGCCCGCGAACACATCCAAGAAGTCGGATATACGCTAAAAGCCGATACGTAAAATACCACATTCTGAAGTTGCCGAGAGCGGAATTCGAACAAGGTACCCTTTGTTCTTATTCACTCTTCCAGAGATTGGTACTGATTCATACTGTGTAACAGTCGATACTGATTTATGCTGTATAACAATCGATACTGATTCATACTGTATAAGAATCTATACTAATTTATGCTGTATAACAATCGATACTGATTCATGCTGTTTAACAATTGATTCATGCTACTGATTTATGCTGTATAACAATCGATACTGATTCATACTGTATAAGAATCGATACTAATTTATGCTGTATAACAATCGATACTGATTCATGCTGTTTAACAATCGATACTGATTCATGCTACTGATTTATGCTGTATAACAATCGATACTGATTCATACTGTATAAGAATCGATACTAATTTATGCTGTATAACAATCGATACTGATTCATGCTGTTTAACAATCGATACTGATTCATGCTGTGTAGCAATCGATACTGATTCATATTGTATAACAATTGTTACTGATTCATACCGATAACAATCGATACTGATTCATACTGTTTGTTTGTTTGTTTGTTTGTATGATGTTTTACGTAATTTTCAACACATGCAAGGTTATATATGACGGTCGATTTTTTGTGGTGGAGGCTGACCACCCACTTTTCCTGGGTAGAACCAGTACTGTACACCTCCCGCCATCCGTAAGAATCGACACTTCCTCACTTACAAGTCGAGCTCCCAGTGGGATTCGAACCAGCATCGGTGAGAGGCGAAGGTTTACAACGCAACGTAGTTAACCATTCGGCCACGGACAACATTCGATACTGATTCATACTGTATAACAATCGATACTGATTGATACTGTATAACAATCGATTCTGATTCATACTGTATAATAATCGATAATGATTCATATACTGTATAACAATCGATACTCATTCATACTGTATAACAATATATACGGATTGAAACTGTATAACAATCGATACCGGTTCATACTGTATAACATTCGATACTGATTCATACTGTATAACAATCGATACTGATTCATACTGTATAACAATCGATACGGATTTATATACTGTATAACAATCGATACGGATTCATACTGTATAACTCGTACTGTATAACAATCTATACTGATTTATACTGTATAACAATCGATACTGATTCATATACTGTATAACAATCGATACTGACTTATACTGTATAACAATCAATATATACATAACATGACGTAAAAAGGCCAACAATACATCTCTTCTTACGATCCCATGTAAGTTCGCGCAGAAATACGAGTCCAAAGTCATTAAAATTGCAATTTAAAAAATGAGTTCATTGTCTAGACATCCGTTGTAGACAAACATACACATCTGAAATGAAACCAAGATTTCGATTGGATAACCATTTGTCCAACACTTATTTAAAGCTACTGACGCTATGTTTAAACTGATACCAACTCAGGAATATGAATAAGTCACGTGTCAAGTAGTTTCAATTCGACGAACATCCAAAAAATCGGTATATAAGCCAGAAGTCGATGCGTTTCATTTTTATCTAGCCTTCGTACAGGTAACATCGATAATATATGGCTTCTGAATATATTTCATAAGAAAAAGAGTTGCCCGGGACGGGATTTGAACAAGGGACCTTCTAGCTGCATTTGTAACATGAAGATGTTACCACTACTCCACATAATCTTGTAGGTATGTAGTAGCATTTCTAACATTAAATAGTCATTACGTAATAACTAGAGCACACACACAGAACAAACTTATTATCCGTTAAATAAATCAAAGCATTAAAAGTACTGAATGCGGCGGGGTTTGTGTCACGAACAAAATCTGAATAAGATGAACATGCCATGAATAACAAAGTGAAGGAAAAAATAATAGAAATGGGGAAAAAATAGGGCCCAACGCGAGTTGTTATTGCACTTTTTGCATCTGGTCAATTGATATAGCGTTCAGATCCGGAATGCCCCTCTACCTTTCTGTTCTTGCTCGACTAGACCCTGAACTTTACAATCTATAAAAGTTTTGATGGAATCCGATCTTAAATACAGGAGATATAACGATAACAAGATTTCTATATATGCTATATTCCAACACAATAACAATCCAGTGGTGTCTAAATATGTTTCTTCATTTCGTCTGATCATTAATAATACTTCACTGACATCGTGAATCACTAAACAACTTTCGAAATAGTTGTTGCTATATACAATTATACGTAATAAAGCAATAATCCTGTTGTTTTCACTTTCTATCTGAAGTAAAACCAAATAAAACAACGCCGTAACCAGAACGTTTTTCCCCAATATGATCAACTATTTTATTAGGTTAAACAAGGCAAATGCTGTAGATGCCTAATTTGATGGCAGGGACTTTTAGCCCGTTCGAACTTTGCATTTTTTTCTCATCTTGATCGTCGTCATCGAGGTTTTTTCTTCATTATTTTGCCTTTTTACGCTATATATCGATATGAACACATCAAATAGAAACAGTTGGTGTCCGTTTATTTGCTTTTGACAAAACAATAACACAGATAACGTTTCAGGGGAGAACTATGAGATTTCTTAAAAGAGATACACACTATTTCCCTATATATATAATATATGTAAGAAAATCAAAGGGCCATAACTCATGTAAAACTGATCAAATCAAAAATGTTTTTCTTCACATTTTCATACCATACTTAATCCGCATGTACACTATTAAAACAATCCACCTAAAAATTTGTGAAGAGTTAAACACACAATATTTTGACCCCTATATAATATACTCTGTAAAAAAAATGTTTTGGACCATGGCAGTGTTCGAACCCGTACAATGATCGCTGAACCTTGACGTTCGACCATAGCCCTTATTATCTCAGTTGATAATTCACAATAGATCAACAATCAACAATAATTATCGTTTACAATGAAAGTTTGTGAAAACATAATAATATTTTTATTGGTTACTCGAATGTGTCCGTAACTGTTACTTTTTATGGACTTTGCAACATTTTTTACAGACCCTTTGTGTGTTCGCGATATTTTTTTAAAATCAAATCTTGTTTGGAATTTAATGTTTCTGGTACCAAATTAACCGGGTAGGGTAAACCTTGGTCACTAAAAAAATATACTTAAATTCTTTCCACTAGTTTTAGTTTTATATGACTTTTAATACCCTGGTCCAAAACGTTTTTTACCGAGTATATATATAGATTAAAAAATCGAAGGGCCATAACTCGTGTAAAAATGATTGTT
Organism: Cyrtodaria siliqua; assembly: GCA_037043455.1. Taxonomy (NCBI): domain Eukaryota; kingdom Metazoa; phylum Mollusca; class Bivalvia; order Adapedonta; family Hiatellidae; genus Cyrtodaria; species Cyrtodaria siliqua. The sequence goes on from JAWPHD010009123.1 coordinate 91,157, forward strand.
AAATATGTTTAAATGTGTACATGCATTGTTTCGTGTTTATTATTGATTTGGCCTTGAAGAAAGTTAATATCAGAATAGATGTAAACATGTTTACCATGTATTCAAATTATTATGCAAATTCATTTATGATGCAATTTGGACTGTTCTCATTGGACTGTTTTATGCAAATTCATTTATGATGAAATTTGGACTATTTTCATTGGATTATATTAGTGGAGAAACTTTTGGAACAATCTTTGGGTAGTATATAAACAGACTCTGAGAGCAGCTCAGATTTGAGTTGAGTTCTGTTCAGTAAAAAGTTGATTTTGAATCGGATGCCTTTTAAAAACATATATAAAATATTTGTGATCGGATTTACTTATTATTGTGCTCATTCATAATAATAGTGAAATTGGATATTTGGACAAAACCGGAAATATTGGAAATTAATTTGGACTGAAAGGACAATTAACATTTGGATTAAAGAGACACTTACTGTTTTGGATTAAAGAGACACTTACTGTTTTGGATTAAAGATAACTTGCCAATGTGAATTAAAGGAACATTAGATAATTTTATTTGGACTTTCAAAATTGGATTTTAAAGAAAAACTGGATATGTGTATTCTGTAAGAGAACATTTTATGTAAATAAATTTGTCAACTATATTTTGTGTTGCTGGTGCTTCGTTTCTTGTTACATTTTACTCGTAACAGAAACTGGGGATAGAAACATTGTTGGTGCTTTAATCATTTATACGTTGCTTTTGGCAATGATAACATAATACATAAATAATAAAAGCACACAATTAATTGTACATTTTGTACATTTTCAATATTATAAAAAGTGAAACCACTACAATCAAAATGTATTTTGAATTTGAGGAATTTGTTGCTACGCCTACCCAGGAGGAGTTTGACGCACTTAAAAAAGATGAATTGCTCTTGCTTGCAACACATTATAAGTTATCGAAATGTAAATCTTCTATGAGAAAATCTGAGATTTTCAAGAAAAGGAAGTTGGCAAATATGTTCTTCATTTTGAGAAAATTGCTGAAAATTTGAAATGGCCAATAGAACATTGGACATTACTTTAACAGAGTGTTTTACTGGGAAATCCCTTGAGGTTTACACTCAGTTAACTGTTCCACATACCAAACTGTTAAATATACTATCTTAAAAGCTTATGAATTGGTACCAGAGGCATATAGGCAGAAGTTTTGACATTTTATGAAAGAAACTGATCAAACTCATTTCGAATTTGCCCGAACCAATGATCATGATAAGTTAAGGCAACTTATTTCAATTGAAGAGTTCAAAAAGTGTATTAACAATGATGTTGAAACCTATTTAGGCTGAAACTTTGGAAGATGCTGCACGTTTGGCGGATCATTATTCGCTAACTCACAAGGTTTCTTTTGTTCAAAAACAAGCCCTCAGCAGCATTTTTCATTTAAGAAACCCTCTCACTCGTACGGCAGTACTTCTAAATTCCGGTCTTGTACATTAAGTACTAGTACTTCTAAACATCAACCATCTAATGAAAATACTGATCAAAAATCCTTATCACAAACTACGTGCAATTATTGCAAAAAGAAAGGTCACCACATTTCTGAGTGCTTTACTTTGAAAAGGAAGCAACGACAAAAAGAGGGTATAAAACCTACTCGTCTTATCTCTTTAAGGTCTAAACCCCAGTCTTTTATTGGAAACCATGCACTTTTTGAGGTCACAACATCCCATTATGATTCTGTTATGGAGACTTATTTACCATTCATGTCTGAAGGTTCTATATTACTACTTGGTGATTCGACCAAGCCTATCCATATTAAGATTTTGCGAGACACAGGAGCTTCTCAATCATTATTATTAGCAGATATACTGCCTTTTTCTAAGAAGACTTATTTTGTACTAATGTACTTATTCAAGGGGTGGAGTGCGGTTATTTGACTGCCCCTCTCCATAATATTTAGTTGTCACCAGATTTGGTTACTGGACCAGTGGCTGTGGGAATAAGCTCTTCTTTGCACTTCCATTTGTTACTAGGCAATGATCTAGATGGCGATAAGGTCGGTATTAACCCACTTGTATCTAACATATCTTTGAATCAATCCCTTGATCCCGTTCAACAGGAAATACCTGCTTTGTATCCGGTTTGTGCAGTTACTCGAGCTATGGCAAAAACAGCCATTGAGAATGATCTTTCTTCTGACATTAACTTGACTGATACTTTTATTGGTCAGTCTTACAATACAGAGGTTAACAAATCTCTTGATAGTAGCGCATCTGAATCTCAGACGGACTACAGTGAATTTTTATTAGTTTGGATGACAAAGATCATGACAAACTATCAAGAGCACAACTTATACGTGAACAGCATAGAGATCCTGAGATCCTGAGATTTCTAGCTTAATTGATAGGGCCGTTAGTGAAAAAGAAGCTTCACAAGTCCCAGTTTGTTATTTTACTAAACATGGGATTCTGATGAGAAAATGGCGACCACCTGATGTTCCCTCTGATGATGACTCAATTACCAAATTGTGGTTCATAGTTCATATCGTCAGGAAATTCTCAGTTGAGCCCATAAAACTCCTTTGTCTGGTCATTTAGGTGCCAATAAGACATACCACAAGATTTTTTGTCATTTTTATTGGCAAAAAATCAAAAAGGATATTTCACAATACTGTCGGTATTGTCATACATGTCAAATGGTAGGAAAACCCAATCAGAAGATTCGCAATGCCCATCTTCAAGCTATTCCAGCATTTGATTAACCTTTCAGTAAAAAAATCGTGGACTGTGTTGGACCCTTGCCTAAGACCGAGTCTGGTAATCAATAACTGTTGACGATTATGTGTGCGTCAACACGATTTCCTGAAGCTATTCCATTTAGGAATATTAAGACAAAGTCTATTGTGAAGGCTCTGGTCAAGTTTTTCACATTGGTTGGCCTTCCAAAATATGTCCAGTCTGATCAAGGGTCAAAGCTCATGTCTGGTATATTTCAACAGGTCATGCATAAGTTAGGCATTTAACAGTTTAAATCTTCGACCTATCATCCTGAGAGCCAAGGTGCTCCGAAAAAATTTCATCACACACTGAAAAACATGATAAGGTCATATTTTTGACATAATAAAGACTGGGATGAGGGTATACACTTGTTACTTTTCGTCGTTAGGGAGTCAGTCAAAGAATCGCTTGGCTTTTGAACTAGTTTTAGGTCACACTGTTCGTGGACCACTTAAGTTACTTAAAGAGAAAATTCTCTCTGAAGCCCTAGGTATCACGGTCCTTATACAGTAGAGAAGAGAAAATGATGAGTAATTTCAATTATATTATCGATACTCCTCAAGGCGAAAGCAACGTCAACTTTGTGTTTGTGACTTTTTATTCATCTTTAAATGTGTTCTTTGTTTCTCTGTGTGTTTGTGGTTGACTGTCGTCCTTGAATGCTGCTTTTCCTGTTAGATTTCATATCAATATGTTAATATAATACATTGACAGAGATAGCCTTTCTTCACATTAAGTTAATGTAGTTCGCTCTGTCCCACTTGAAAATTCTAGTGACGGATTATAGAATGAGAATGAATAGTTTGACAAAAATGATCCGGGTTTAGCTAAATTACAGAACAGTGACATTTTGAAAAATCTTGACGAGAAACTGTCACATTTAGAACAATCACAGAGAAATGAGCTGAAACGGTTAATACATGAATATGAGCACTTATGTTCGGATGTTCCAATAAAAACTGACAAAATGTCTCATAATGCCGATGCTGGAAATTCTTCTCCAATAAAACAGCATCCATATAGAATGAATCCTTCTAAACAAAAGTATCTCAAAGAAGAAATTCAATACTTATTGGACAATGATTTCATTGAACCAAGTAAAAGTGACAGGAGTTAACAATGTACTAGTATTCTTGTGTCGAAACCGGATAATACATACCGGATGTGTGCTGACTATAGGAAAGTCACCAGTGTCACAAAAAAAACTGATTCATTTCCAATTCCACGTATTGATGACTGTATTGATACAATTAGAAATGCAAAATATGTTACACAATTTGATCTTTTGAAAGGATTTTAGCAAGTTCCTCTCACAGACAGAGCAAAAGAAGTGTCAGCATTTGTAACACCAGATGGACTATTACAATATAAATTTATGCCATTTGGAATGAAAAACTCTCCAGCAACTTTTCAAAGTATCGTTAATATGTTAATCTCCGATTTAGATGGATGTGATGCATACATCGATGATGTCATCATTTACAACAACACATGGGAAGACCATTTACAGACCATTAGAAGTTTCTTTGATCGTCTTACTTAAGCGAATTTAACTGTCAACCTCAACAAAAGTGAATTTTGTCGCGCTATTGTCACATTTTAGGACATGAAGTGGGACAGAGTCAGGTTAAACCTATTGAGGTTAAGGTCAAGACTATTTCTGAATTTCCTGTACCGACCTGTAAAAAGAAACTGATGCGTTTTCTCGGTATGGCTGTTTATTATAGAAAATTTTGTCATAACTTTTCAGTCATTGCTAAACCTTTGACAAATCTATTGGGTAAAAGAAACAAATTTGTTTGGACTGAAAAATGCCATCAGTCATTTAATAAATCAAACTCCATACTGGTGAGTGCACCAGTGCTTTCAGCACCAACTTTTGAATTTCAATTAAAATTAGCAGTTGGTGATAGCGACATTGGTGCTGGTGCAGTACTTCTGCAAGAAGACAACAATGATGTTGATCATCCAGTTTGTTTTTTTTCGAAAATTTTCAACAAGCATCAGAAAAATTATTCAACTATTGAAAAACAGTTTCAACATTTTGAAATGTATTTAACTTCATCTATTTCGCCAATAGTTGTCTTCAGTGATCACAATCCACTCACATTCATAACTAAAATGAAAAACAAAAATCAAAGATTGATAAGGTGGAGTTTTATGTTGCAAGAGTACTATATTGAGATAAAACATGTCAGAGGGAAAGATAATTTAATCTCGTGTTTAAGATTCTTGTGTATATTTAAACAAGTATAATGTAATATATCTGTTAAAAAAAGTAATGTTGTAACATATGTTTTGACATGTGTTGAAATTGAAATGGTATTACATTATTGCATTGCTTATAACATGCCGTTTAAAAGAATGCTTTATTACATAAATCATTCTTTTTCTTTAATGGGGAAGGTGTTACCTATGTCTGAATGTGTACATGCAACAATTATTGATTTGACCTTGAAGAAAGTTAAAATAAGAATAGATGTAAACATGTTTACCACGTATGCAAAATATTTATGCAAATTCATTTATGATGAAATTTGGACTATTTTCATTGGACTATATTAGTGGGGAAGCTTTTGGAACAATCTTTGGGTGGTATATAAACAGACTCTGAGAGCAGCTCAGCAGTTGTTAAGTAAAAACTTAAATTTGAATTGGATGCCTTTTAAAATATATCCAAATATCATTTGTGATAGGATTTACTTATTCTTGCGCTCATTCATAATAACAGGGAAATTGAATATTTGGACTAAACCGGACATATTGGAAATTAATTTGAACTGACGACAATTAACATTTGGATTAAAGAGACACTTACTGTTTTGGATTAAAGAGACGCTTACTAATGTGAATTAAAGGAACATTGGATAATTTTATTTGGACTTAATTAAAAAAATGGATATTAATGAAAAACTGGATTTTTGTATTTTGTAAGTGAATATGTTATGTAAATAAATGTGATAAATGTACCTTTATGTTGCTGGTTTTGTTTCCTTTCTTGTTACATTTTACTCGTTACACTGATCGAATCGATATCTTTTTCTTTACTGACATCTTCACATCATACTTAATCAGCATGCCAAATATTAAAACAATCCATCAAATAATGAATTAATCAGACACGATTTTGATCTACAGACGGATAGCCGGATGGACGGACACGCGCAAACCAGTATATCCCCTCCCTTCAACTTCGTTGACGGGGGGTATACAAAATAACGAAGAAATAGAAAAGCATACCCACCTTGTTTACCTTTATTTTTGGCGTTGGAACTACCTCGGAAGTGGCGATGGAGCACGTTGGCATATACCTCCAAGCGGAGGTAGCTCCACTGATTACCAGCCGTGTATAAAGTAAATTATGTCGCGTTTAATTTGATCGCTTATTATTTCGCCATGAGCTGGTGAACATGAAGTTACAAAGACACGTCTACAAAGAAGAAAGCCATATACATGCAGGGTCTGTAGCTTTAAGCCAATCACATTTCTGGAATTATATAGTCGCTGCCGTTCCTATATGTTTTTCATAATTGCACATGGTAAGGTACAATGAACAGTTTCTTGGAGTTTTTCTTGATAACGCGATCTTATTACACATGATAGCAGTGCACAGTTTATCTGTGTTATATTGCACGCTAACGCACACGCATTCCTTACATGTGAACCCTTGTATTCTTCTGGCACAGTGCTGTTGTGTACTTCTCGCATGTCGTGCTACAAAGGTTAATATGTAATCAATATTTAACCAAAGTCAAGGATTTGACCAGCACGAAGCGAGTACGTCCATCTTGATTCGAAATGGATGGTAGGAAGAACTGATGGTAAAAATTGGGAAGAAAGTGTCTGGTTAAAAAAACGGTCGTGGCATGTTTACGTCTTCGTGACAACATTTTTTTATATATTTGTTTTCAATAATGTTTTAACACACGTGACTTGTTATGGTATTATGTTAAACTTTGTTCCGAGTTCCTACCCAGATAACGCTATTTTCTCTCGGCAGCTATTTTACGCTTGCGTAAAGCCTTGCTTGTATGCCATAAATACAATTTTCTTGAAAAGAGAAGCATCTGCTTTTATCAGAAAGCATCTCGCTATGCCAAAACATCACAGAGTGTAGACTTGCTACATGTACAAGTATATGGCCAATGAAGTACACGTGAGATGTTTAAACATATTTCTGAATATCATGTAGACCATATTTAAGTAGATCTAGGTTTTATTGATATATTTTTCCCATTTTTTATATACAACTTTCATGAGATTAATTTGAAAGTAATGACGTTTGACCAAATATACTGAGCGTTACATTGCTACGGTGAATTGATGCTTTGTTAGCAACATTTTCTTGATTTATATCGATGCCTCCGTGTTCACATCTAATATGTACATGATCACTTATCCAAGAACTCTAGCGAAAGTCTAGCGGAAATCAGATGTCGTTTCAGGAACCGTGATAATTAGCCACAAGGGGAGAACATGTCCGACTGATGCACGGCTGTTCTCTGCTAATATTGTCAATAATACGTTTCACAGTTGTGTTCTTAAACGTAAGGTCTATGAGATACAAGCACAAACATTAAATAATATATGTGGTGAACATTTTGTACCAACCACTTACCAACGAATTCGAACCCGCAGTCCTAGGACATCAACCTCGACATAGCGCCTCGCCCACGCCTTAGTCAACTCGGCCACCTAGCCAACCTAAACTAAAAGCATATTGATTTCGGAAACCGGGTGATACTAAGGTCTTACTTTGTACGCGTCGGATATCTTTGTTTTTTCCTTCGGTCTCAGGCGTCTGCTATTGGATGGGGCGCCGTGTCGAGGTTGGTTCCACATGGCTGCGGGTTCGAACCGCTTGGTATAAATAAAACACATTCAGATACTGTTGTGTGACGTTTTTGCAAACAACTTTTTTTTCTTTTTTTTTAAGCATTAGATTAAAAAATATGTAGCAAAGTAGTGATTTTACTGAAATGGCGTGTGCCTTTTATTACATGTGAGGCTGTATTATGTCGTCCTTTGTTGTTTCTGTACATTATATATGAAGCATATGTTACCGTGGTTACTGCACACAATCAATCTGATCCGTTTTACCATGCAACTGTCCATAGTTTTACGAAATGTTGGTGAGTTTATTGCTGAACTTAAAAAAATACTGCACGGTAACAGGTAAGATTGTGTAGTACAAAACGCGCTTTAATGTACTAAATCAAAAATGAGTGATTACCCAACTTGTTGAACAAATCAGTTTCCTTAAGATTTTCAAATATTTGCACCAGTTATTCATGAATATTTTACATCCGCATTCTGAGTTTCAATCCAGACACGAATATGGCCATCATACTATAAAGCATCGACCTAGGTCCATGGTAAGATGCGATGGTCCATGGTAAGATGCGATGGTCGATGGTAAGATGCGATGGTCGATGGTAAGATGCGATGGTCGATGGTAAGATGCGATGGTCGATGGTAAGATGCGATGGTCCATGGTAAGATGAGATGGTCCATGGTAAGATGCGATGGTCGATGGTAAGATGCGATGGTCCATGGTAAGATGCGATGGTCGATGGTAAGATGCGATGGTCGATGGTAAGATGCGATGGTCGATGGTAAGATGCGATGGTCGATGGTAAGATGCGATGGTCCATGGTAAGATGCGATGGTCCATGGTAAGATGAGATGGTCCATGGTAAGATGCGATGGTCGATGGTAAGATGCGATGGTCGATGGTAAGATGCGATGGTCGATGGTAAGATGCGATGGTCGATGGTAAGATGCGATGGTCGATGATAAGATGCGATGGTCGATGGTAAGATGCGATGGTCGATGGTAAGATGCGATGGTCGATGATAAGATGCGATGGTCGATGGTAAGATGCGATGGTCGATGGTAAGATGCGATGGTCGATGGTAAGATGCGATGGTCGGTGATAAGATGCGATGGTCGATGGTAAGATGCGATGGTCGATGGTAAGATGCGATGGTCGATGGTAAGATGCGATGGTCGATGGTAAGATGCGATGGTCGATGGTAAGATGCGATGGTCCATGGTAAGATGCGATGGTCCATGGTAAGATGCGATGGTCGATGGTAAGATGCGATGGTCCATGGTAAGATGCGATGGTCCATGGTAAGATGCGATGGTCGATGGTAAGATGCGATGGTCGATGGTAAGATGCGATGGTCGATGGTAAGATGCGATGGTCGATGGTAAGATGCGATGGTCCATGGTAAATTGCGATGGTCCATGGTAAGATGCGATGGTCCATGGTAAGATGCGATGGTCGATGATAAGATGCGATGGTCCATGGTAAGATGCGATGGTCGATGGTAAGATGCGATGGTCGATGGTAAGATGCGATGGTCGATGGTAAGATGCGATGGTCCATGGTAAGATGCGATGGTCCATGGTAAGATGCGATGGTCGATGGTAAGATGCGATGGTCGATGGTAAGATGCGATGGTCGATGGTAAGATGCGATGGTCGATGATAAGATGCGATGGTCGATGATAAGATGCGATGGTCCATGGTAAGATGCGATGGTCCATGGTAAGATGCGATGGTCCATGGTAAGATGCGATGGTCGATGGTAAGATGCGATGGTCGATGGTAAGATGCGATGGTCGATGATAAGATGCGATGGTCGATGGTAAGATGCGATGGTCGATGGTAAGATGCGATGGTCGATGGTAAGATGCGATGGTCGATGGTAAGATGCGATGGTCGATGATAAGATGCGATGGTCGATGGTAAGATGCGATGGTCGATGGTAAGATGCGATGGTCGATGATAAGATGCGATGGTCGATGGTAAGATGCGATGGTCGATGGTAAGATGCGATGGTCGATGGTAAGATGCGATGGTCGATGATAAGATGCGATGGTCGATGGTAAGATGCGATGGTCGATGGTAAGATGCGATGGTCGATGGTAAGATGCGATGGTCGATGGTAAGATGCGATGGTCGATGGTAAGATGAGATGGTAAGATGCGATGGTGGATAGTAAGATGCGATGGTAAGATACGATGCTCGATGGTAAGATGCGATGGTCGATGGTAAGATGCGATTGTAAGATGCGATGGTAAGATGGCCCTAACAGGACACCGTATATCTATTGGATTATTTTATCTTGTGTTGTAGGAAGTCGTTTGACTAATCACTTCTGCAGTTAGGGTTACAAGCGACGACAATTAAAGATCAAAGCAATGGCAAACCATTCCTTAACGATGTTTTGAACTCGTCTTCTCTCACGATAATGAGTAGCAGTGCTTTTAAGGACATCATTATTTATACAAGTTCGTAGAAATATTTTAAATTTGATTGTATCAGCAAATTTTAACTGTTTAAATATGTAAATGATGCATTTGTTGTTAAGTGTTTATTTTCATGAAAATATTGGTGATGATGGAGTATGTGGCATGACTCCAGTTCACACTTCCTGTAAGGTTTCCGCAATGTCTGCAAAAACAACCGCCGTATTAAAGTTGACTTAACCTTTACCCACATGTCCAGGCAGGCATAAAACTGCGGAAAATAGCGGTTAGTTACATAAAACGTCACCATATTTCAAAGGAAAGGAATCCTAGCTCAAAAGTCGGTACAGAATGTAAAACCATGAGTGATATGATTCTTGTAGCTACTCACTACTATACGATGACACCAAGGAGGTTTTACACATTAAACACGCGTTTTTAAACACGATTTTGAAAGAGAATGCTTGGAAATGTACGAATTGAAGTAATGTTTTAAATAATATAAGGTTTAGTAAACTTGGTCAAATCACCATAGAAGTAATAAACCAGAGATTCGCAAAATATAGAAAATACCCGAAACTTTCATTTGTAACTGTATTGAAATTGTAATTTCTTTAAAGAAAAGTCTGCAAATCGTCTCAAATTAAAGAAAACTATAGTTCGAAGGTAATGGTATTTTATTACTATTTTTTTTTTTTTAATATTTCTATATTAGCTTAAAATGTGGACAAATATTACGTAAAAAGTCTGACTGTGGCATATGATTTTGCTACTTCCTGTTGTTGTTGTTGTTGTTGTAGTTTAATTAAAATTGTAACTGTATAAAAAAAATCACAATAGGAGTCTGCAACTGGTCTCAAACTAAATACTATTATATCCTGTGTAGTGACATTATTACACTCTGTCTTAAATATAAGAAAATGAAGAACGAGAGTTGACAGTTTTACCGTGTGTCATACGAGATTATGTGAGATTTGAGTAAGTTCCCAACCTCTACTTCTTCTCTGAAAGCGTTCAAATATATGTAACACCATATGTCACGTTATTTGGCAAAGAACATAAATTCTCGCAAACTTCTTCATACACCGTGAAAGATATGACACGATAATGCGCAGAAACAATCTTGATTTGTTCGCAGAATACGAAGTTGAAGAGATTTTTTTTCTTTTTTAAGTTCTTTATTACATGTTCATGCCAACAGTTTAGTAGAAACCCTAGTAAAGAAAATGAGCCTTTTTTTTTTCAAACTGATAAAAATTAAGAACATTATTTTTAAAATGCTAATTATTAAGTATTTTAACGCCTTACCAAATAAACTATTTTTTTATAATATTAATGTTTTTATTGAAAGAGGATATTTTACACGGCTGTACTTTTGTCTTTGTATATGCCTGTACATTAACTGTTATGATAATTTCAAGACAATCGTCCGTCTGTCCGAGACATTATTGTTTTCGGATCTCTCCTAAACGGTTAATATACACACGTGCTACTGGATGGTTTCAATTTCGTATATCATTTGATTAAAACGCTGCACGAGGTCATTTATACATTGTGTTTGGTTATAAAACAATGTTTTTTAACGGAACCCTTGGAACTGCTCGTCATTGCATCCAATGGCTTTAAGTTTGAATTGTTCGTTTGAAATGTTTTAGCATATGACATTGACATGCAATGCACTGAATGGTTGGATTGAAATTTTATAACAGACGCAAATGAAATGCACAGCACTGGAAGACAATGCAGTGGAGTGAATGACTTGTTTAAGGCAGTATATGTTTATTAAAACGTAAAAATGAAATTTAACGAAGTACTCGGATGCGTTATATATAGCACAGGTATTGTTTATACAAACACAAGAGTTAATAAATTAGCATATCTTTTTAATGAAGCGTACGTTTCTAATCGGCTGTTTCTATTAACGGATGGGTACATCCCAGGGCTCGTTTTATGAAACAACTTACCACCATTTTGATCGTAAATTAATTCACTATACATTATACGTTTCAAATAAACTTGATTTCATTTCATTTTCTTATACATGTGATATGTCTGCACAACGTACAAACATAATTGTCTACATTGAACGCTCCTGTGAAAAAAATGAACGATTTTAAACTTTGAGACTTGTCGTACGATGTTTAATAAAACAGTGCCCAGGTGATTTAGTGCAAGTTTGAAGGTAGTATTATACATTAATAATACTTGATAATACTTGACATTTCCGTTAAGGTTTACAATAAACATATTCTGACTTTAATAGATTGGATGATTTGAACATTTACTAGTCATGGCGGTATAATCCTTTACTTTAAATTACAAGCTTTTGTAGAATATGTAAGTAGACTTTTTTTTACTAGAACTACTTTAGTTCCATTTTCCTTATGGATCGCGTCGGCGATTCACCGTCATGAACAAACAACAGAAAGATCCCAGAAAGATCGACCACTTTTTACCAGTATTCCAACAACATACAAGCTGAGTGGTATGTTCAGATGCTCTGAAAAAAAGAAGAAAAAAGGCATTGTTTCAGACACATAAATCCACATACCTTTATTCTGCTTAATAGACTCACTGACATATCCCTTTGTTTGGTTGACCCTCCTCGCAAGCATGGTTCCATAGCGTCAAGCATGGTTCCATAGTGTCAAGCATAGTTCCGTATGGTCAAGCAATGTTCCTATTGTCAAGCTTGATTCCCTAGTGTCAAACAGTGTCCTCTAGTATCTGACATGGTTCCCTAGTGCCCTGCATGGTTCCCTAGTGCCAAGTATGGTTCCCTAGTACCAAGTATGGGTCCTAGTGTCAAGCGTGGTTCCCTAGCGCCAAGCACGGTTCCATAGTGTCAAGCATGGTTCCATAGTATCAAGTATGGTTTCCTAGTGTCAAGCATGGTTCCATAGTGTCAGTCATAATACCTTAGTGTCAAACATGGTTCCCTAGTGTCAAGCATGGTTCCCTAGTGTCAAGAATAGTTCCATTGTGTCAATCATAATACCTTAGTGTCAAACATGGTTCCCTAGTGTCAAGCATGGTTCCATAGTGTCAATCATAATACCTTAGTGTCAAACATGGTTCCCTAGTGCCAACCACGGTTCCATAGTGTCAAGCATGGTTCTTTAGTATCAAGCATGGTTTCCTAGTGTCAATCATGGTTCCATAGTGTTAATCATAATTCCTTAGAGTCAAACTTGGTTCCCTAGTGTCAAGAATAGTTCCTAGTGATAATAATTGTTCCCTAGTAACAAGCATGGTTCCTAGTGCCAAGAAGCATGGTTCAATATTGCCTAGTATGGTTCCCTAGTGCTAATTATGGGTCATAGTGTCAAGCATGGTTCCCTAGTGCCAATCATGGTTCCATAGTGCCAATCATGGTTCCATAGTGTCAAGCATGGTTCCCTAGTGTCAAGTATGGTTCCCTTGTGCCAACTGTGGTCATAGTGTCAATCATGGTTCCCCAGTGCCACATGTGCTTCTCTATTGTCAAACATGGTTTCCTAGTGTCAAGCCTGGTTTCTTAGTGTCAAGCATAGTTCCCAGCGGTAAGAATTGTTCCCTAGTACCATGCATAGTTCCCTCGTGTCAAGCATGGTACCCTAGTGCCACATGTGCTTCTCTATTGTCAAACATGGTTTCCTAGTGTCAAGCCTGGTTTCTTAGTGTCAAGCATAGTTCCTAGCGGTAAGAATTGTTCCCTAGTACCATGCATAGTTCCCTCGTGTCAAGCATGGTATCCTAGGTGACAAGCATGGTTACCTACTGTCAGTCATGAGTCCTAGTTTCAGTCATGGTTCCCTAGTCTCAAGCATTGTTCCCTAGTGGCCAAGTATGATTCCCTAGTGCAAAGCATGGTTTGCTTGTTCTATATTAGAATTGATTCACACAGACTGATTCATGCTATTAAAACGGTACGATAACTTTCTAGAGAATAAAAAACGCAATTACAACTCAGGCCAGGTGCTGATGTTCCGGCATGTGGTTGTATACCAGCTAAATTCTCAAGAATGCATTTGCACATTCTTACGGAGCTTTACAAACTAACATATAACAAGAGGCCCAAGAGGGTCTGTAGCGCTCTACTGGCTATATAACTTTTGGGGGAGGATGGTGTGTCAGATTATAAGAATGTTTCATGGGTATCTGATGAAGACTGGGATTGATTGATTTGGATTTTGTAGTCGCGTCAACATCTAAGTCATAAGGTGACTTTCCAGCTTCTGTTGTTAGAGGAAGACCCCAAGTGCTCATCCGGGCAGTTTTCATGCAAGGATGGGCACCCTGGTAGAACCACAGACGTTCTGTAAGCCCGCTAGATAGCTTTCTCACATACATGCATGCAATAATTATGGAGCGTACACGAAATGGTATGGACCTATAGACAGAGGGTATCACTATATTCAGCTTCTGGATGTGGGGGATATAACTTTTGGCAAAGATTGGATGATGAAGGTCACAGGGTGAAAACATTTACACACAGAGACAACATATAGCATATTTAGGACATCAACAATCTGACCAAGGTTTGAAAAGATCGGATGAAAAACGAAGGCAATAAAATTATCATCTTATTGAGGCAAAATATTTAACTAAATATTAAATAAATGGCCATAACTCCGATTTGGCTGTTTTTCGAACTTGTAGGGAGGTTGGGGGGTGGGGGGGGGGGGGGGGGGGGGTGGGGGGGGGGGGGGGTTGCTGAGCGATGGGAGTTAAACAGGACTGGTTTTCAACAAACTTGTCCAAGCTTTTATTGATATTAACAGTCTGAAGTTTGATAAAAATCAGATGAAAAATGAGAGCTACAAATTGAACAAAGCAAATTATAGCATTTCAATAAATCACTAATCCGATTAAGCTGGTTTTCAAGCTTGTGCGAGCGATATAAACACAAGCTTGCTAAAGATCGGATGAAACCAAGGGCCATTACTCCGGTGTTACTGGTCCGATCTGGCTGGTTTTCGAACTTACCCAAGCTTTTATTGGAATCAACAATCTGACTAAGATTGGTAAAGATCCGATGAAATTGAAGGCCCCATAGGCTTAATAAAGCAAAATATAGCATTTAAAAACGAAATCAAGGACCATAACTCGGGTGTTACTCGTCAGATATGGCTGGTTTCGAACTTGTCCGAGCTTTCATTGATATTAACAATCTGATAAAGTTTGATAAAGATCAGATGAAAAATGAAGGCCCTATCGTCTTAACAAGGCAAAAGTTAACGGACGACGGACAACTCGTAAGTCATTCCATAAGCTCTGAGCTGGTTTATGGTGGCTTTTACGAGCAATTTCGTATAGATGTAATTCTGCAATGAAGTAACGTCCGGTAAAATAAAAAAAATACACCGGGTGAAATAATGCAAGGCGAAAACAGGAATAAACATAAAACGCAGGGTATAACTTTTTAATTTCTTCATATTTCTTCATCAAACTGTTAATATATAAACATCATGACAATAGTCACGTGATCGTACCAATAAAGATCAAAGTCACAGTCAAATTTTGAGTTCAGAGTTAATTTGTGTCACTAAAATATTGGATATAACATTTTCATTTCTTCATAATACTGGAAGTGACGATTTTTCAGTATTCCAATCGGCATTATAGACTATAAGAATCTTTCATAGGTATCCGGTGAAGATAGGGAATAACAACCTGAGGTATAAGTGTTTTTATCGGAACTGAGGCTCTGACCATAGGAATCGGACGTATTGTAAACATAGTACAGTATGTAGGTCCCAGCATGTATATAATTTTATATAAAAATAGATAAAAATATATTTTAATATACTAGTAGTGGGATAATCAATCTGGTTTATTACATGCAAATACAATATGTCCGATTCCTATGCTCTGACGAGGTTCCGATTAAAACACGTATACAGAGGGTTGGAATTCCCTATCTGAACCGAATACCCATGATAGATTATTTTTCTTGCATATCAGAGAGACGCCGCCAGCTACTAACGTTTTACATATTTTCCTGCATACCGCATGTTGGCGCGCGTGAATTTGATCTCGACCCTAGGGTGAGATGGAAATATCTAGCCCCGGTAAAATGACGGATATCCTTGTCCGGTATGCAAGAAATTCTCCTCCAAGGTCACCCGGAGAAAGCGTAGATATTATCATACGCATAAGTACGCGTGTACGCAGTCACATACGCAAACATTGAAATACTGACGACGTCAAACGACGAAGAAGGACAGCGCGCTGCTGCTTAATTTCTACAATAA